>JARJLU010019205.1:0-55259 GCA_030272975.1 Sparidentex hasta | reverse complement strand
GACTGTTAAAACCATTAACCCCGCAGGCAAATAACTAAACCAATAGTTGTCTTGTAGAATAATAAATATCTCCCTGGCATCTTTACTGTAATTATCTCGTTGTCTAAGCACTGTGACAGGTCATGAAACATAATCATAACAGTCCTAACAGCTTTTTCTCACGTTTGCCCAACGTAAAAGTTTTATTGTGAAAGTGCTTACCGGAAGTAATGTTCTGTAATTATGTCTGCCTTGACGCTGGCGGAGTGGACAGTAGTTCTACAGTTTCACCACAAGAGGGCGGTAAAACCCCGGTTACACTACAATATGTTAGCTAACTTGATGGCGCAAACTAAGAAGAAATAGCTTCTTGGCAGCTTTTCTGTAATTATCAATTCGTTCATCTGTGTACTGAGACATGTTGTATGATAACTTGTTAAAATAAATCTGAAGCCTTTCCATGGAAACACTTTTACTGTGAAAGTGCGCCTCTCGTGTTATTAATACATCCTGACTCCTGTGGAAGGTAAACACTCCGGCTCCGATTTAGTTAGCTAGCCAAGCCAAACCAGAAGTTAGCTGTCTTGATGGAGTAAAGAAAGAAGACAGAAGAAGAACACACTCCTGGCAGCTTTTCTGTAATTATCTATTCGTTCATCTGTGTACTCTGACATGTTGTGCGATAAGTTGTTGACATAAACTTCACGTTTGCCCATAGTAACAGTTTTATTGTGAAAGTACTCATCGGAAGTATCACTGTGTAATTATGTCTGCCTTGACCTTTGGCCACAAGAGGGCAGAAAAGCCCCAGTTATAATTTCAAAAATTAATGACTGTCAAAACTATTAAACCAGCAGGTCAATTGCTAAACCCATAATTGTCTTGTAAAATAATAAACATGACCCCGGTAACTTTTATATAATTACCTCTTTGTCTAATCACTGTGAAAGGTCATGAAACATAATCATAACGGTTCTAACAGCATTTTCTCACGTTTGCTCAACGTAAAAGTTTTATTGTGAAAGGGCTCGCCGGAAGCACTTTTTTGTAATTGTCTCTGCCTTGATGTTGACGAGGTAGTTGAACGCGTAGTTCTACAGTTTCGCCACAAGAGGGCGGTAAAACCCCGGATATGATTCAGTTCAGTGACTTTGTCAATACTAACAACACGGCGGTTTTATTACCAAGCATTACAGCATTTTCATGTAATTTCTAACTTCCTATGATGGCTGTCTTTCCTCACCGTACAATTTTACAGGAGTTTTTGTCTGGCTAGTAAGAAGGCTAAAGTTGAGTTTGACATTCGGGTTTAGCTAGCTATATTACACCAGTTCGTTTCCTCTCATCTTATTATTACATCGTGATTTATGTGAATGGTAAAACCTTGGGCTGGGATTTAGTTAGCTAGCAAAAGCCAAACCAGCCGTTAGCTGTCTAGAGGAAGTAAAGAAGTAAGTACGAAGCTTTTCTGTAGTTGTCTTTATGTCTATCTGTGTACTGTGACACGTTGTATAACAAACTGTCAACGTAAATCTCACGTATTTCCATGGTAACAGTTTTATTGTGAAAGTGCTCACCGGACGTGTCACAGTGTAATTGTGTCTGTCTTGACTATGGAGCTGAGGGTAGTTACACCGTGTGACCACTAGAGGGCAGAAATCCTGTTTAACATGTAAATAATAATTAACCGTCAAAACTCTCATCACGGCAGGTTGATTAGCAAGTATTTTCTATTTCTTAGAGTTTTTATAGTATCCAACTTTCTATGAAGGCCGTGTTTAGCACTTATGTACTTAATAAAAACCCCTTTTTCATGAATGAATAACTTTGGTTGACCAGTATTTGATCATACTGCATCCTGGGAAAGTCCCTGAAAGTCCCAAAGCACCAAACACCTCAATGTATTATTAGAACACGACATCACCAATGTGGTGCATTGATCTATTTTTATTTTCAGTTTTGTTTTATAAATATATTTTGTATTCCTATTTATTTTGTATTATATTGAAATGATAAGTAGGTATTATTTTGTGTCTTAAGAAGTGTCTGTTCAAGCTAATACTATTTAAACTGTGATTGTTGCCTCACAGTTTGTACATTTTAACTTTGTAAATAAAAGAATTTAGAAAACACTACATCCTGAGAATGGTAAACTTGGCTGCCTTATACCTCAAATAACTGATTTAATTTAATGATCTAAATGATTCAACAGTCAAAAACATAATCAGAGTCTCACATACAGCCCACATGATCCATCTACACCAACATGCACATTCTTATTTAAATATTTAATCATTACGTTTAGAAATTATATGAGTTTTTTCCCATATAATTATAGATAATTTTCATATTGAAATGTGTCGTTGTGACTCATTTTTGTCATATGTGCATTTTGGTTTTGATTTAAAACTGTCTTCATTTTTCTTTTTAAGAACTCCATTTATTCACTTAGAGTCACATGAAGCAGAAATCTGGCAGTGAAGCATTTGTCACTAAAACCCAGCGACTGTATTTTTTCTGCAGCACAGGAGAGAACTCAGTGTTTCTACTGAGCTCTATTGTGGTTGCCAAGAACTGATCCTGTTGCTTAGTAACTTCTGAATTTGCTTCATGTGATGCTCACAGTGTCTTGCAGGAAGATTTTATGGAAAGTGAGCTCTGGTACTGATGGATTCAAACCAAGTTAAACTCCTGCTGTAATGTTGTTCAGAGATCATTTATCATCATTTTGTTGTGTTCAGGTTTTAAGGTATAAGTTTATAACATAAAATTTCAAAACAGAAAGAAACCAGAGAGAGAAAAATACCAAAATAAGTATTTGCTTTTGATTACTGGGCTAAATTTTACACATGACACATTTTTATATTTTTTGAAGTGTAGATGTCACTATTTACTCATAAGACGTCCTCATTCCTGAGCTCAGTATGTTCCTACATTTGAATAATCAGTAAATAAAATATCCCCAAAGTCAGTGAAAAGATGAACATGTCTCAGTTTATTTATGTACAGATGTTCAGATGAAACGATGGAGTCAAGTACAGAGGCATTTAGATTTCTGACAAACCTCAGAAAGGTAAGACTGACAACTCTGGAGTATTTAGTTGTTAGAACAGAAGCCGCCCCACCCAAAAAAAAAAAAAAACAACTTTGCTCGGCAGAGAAAATCTCAACTAAGTTACTGAAGGAAAAACAAAAACATGCTCCAAGATTGAGACTGTAAAATATGTACACATCTACAATCCTGACAGTTAATCTGTGCATATTTCAGAGTAGACTTCGACTTAAAAATCATTTGATTACTTTCATTATTACAAAAAAAAAAAGTATCTCCATTCAAGTTCCTGCTAAATAAATAATCAGTTTCAAACATACAATAGTCCAAATCTCAAGCCACAGGCGATTTTAAAAGAACGTAAATTGATACAGGCCATTCCTAAATCACAAACTTGTTTAGTAGAACCACCAAACAAACAGTGCATCATTATTACTCACAACATTAAACCATATTTCTGTCTACAGGTTAAACTGGCTGCCGGATCCCAAACAAAAAAAATCTAAAAGCCACTCTCATATTTTCACCGTCACTCGCTTTAAAAAACTAACAAAGAGGCTAAAGAAGAAAAAGTCTCGGCATCCGCAGCGTGAAGCTGCAGGAGAGCCCATCATCAGTCGCTAAATCACACAAATAAGTAAACTGACTCTCAAACAAAATACAGACAATAAAACTTTCAGCTGCCAAAGATGTCGAAGGCCAAATAGTTTTAAAAAAACAAAGCTGTTTTGCTTTTGTGTCACCATGTTGTTAAGAAGTGAAGGCTCATGGGAAACCACGTTAAAATGCTTCACCTACTTGAGTAAAATATCAAATGTAAAACTTTTAATCTTGCAACTTTAAAAACTCTTGTGATTTGTGAGTCAAACAGAACTGAACACCAAAAGAAAGCAAAAGAACCAAGATGTAATTTGGGCACAGGTGAGTCGACAAGACACGTCCTCACAATTTATTAGCAGATTGGTCACAGGAAGAAAAAAAGAACGTTTACAGAGAAATTAAAAACAAAAGAAAAAGACAGCACACATGGGAACAGAAATATTTATGTATAAACTGATGTGTAACTAGGTCACATTTCTGTACAGTGGCCAACCCTTTCAGACGAGTACATGAGTACACAAGGATGCAGTAAGTAGTACATGAGTATGCAGGTGTTTGTCAGCTCCTCTGGATTGCATGCATTCTGTATTCTACTGAACCAAGGTGCTTCTGCGTGCAGACCGATTTTCAACGCCTGCGTCAAAACTATGAGGAACATCACAAGGCAGCACTTGTGGTGCCGGATCTCACACTCACACATGTGCATGCAAACACATACGTGACACATTCATACGGAACACACTCGCACAGACACACACAAACACACACACACACACACGTGTTTCCCCTCTACCTTCTGTCACTCAAGAAAAAAATCTAAACAAAAACTAAAACACAACTCCGCCCACACCAGTTCATCGTTCCCAGAATGAGGGAATAAATTAGCCATAAAATGCTTCTTTATAAAAGAAAAATAGATATTTATATAACTGTACACCTCATCTATACAGCATAAGGACAGAGAGCACGGGAAGAAGGGAAATAATCTCCAGAAACGAGACAGATTCTGGCTCTAGCACCCTTAACCCTCCAACACATGCTTCGCTCATCTCCTTTTCCTTGCAGGAGATGGAGCATCCCTCCCACCGCCCAGCACAGCCAGTTCTCCAGAGAACGGCAGTGAGTCTCCTTCTCTCCATCCATCCTCAGCTTTTCTGTGTCCAGGACAGGATTGGATGAATGAGCTGAGCGCAGGGAAAGCCCCATCTCTCTCTCTTTCTTTGACGCTTGTTGAGACAGACCGGTTCTGCCTGGTGCTGGTCTCTTCTGATCCGTCCTGCGGCTCCATTGTCAGTAGCTCTACTGCAGTTCAGTCCACTTGGTGGGAAGCGAAACTTTCAGGGCCCCTTTCACTTGGAAAGCCCTCTGCCTCTCAGCCAGAGTCTGAGTCGCTTGTGTCTGAGGACGAGGAGGAAGAGGATGATGAAGAGGAGTC
This sequence comes from Sparidentex hasta, assembly GCA_030272975.1. Taxonomy (NCBI): domain Eukaryota; kingdom Metazoa; phylum Chordata; class Actinopteri; order Spariformes; family Sparidae; genus Sparidentex; species Sparidentex hasta. Next base: position 50,193 of record JARJLU010019205.1, on the reverse strand, counting down.
TGAGGAGGAACTACTGGCGCTGAGACGTGACGGCTGGGTGTTCTGCTCTGCGGCGGGTTTCTCTGCTGGAGGAAACAAACAAGAAAGCACAATCAGGATCATGTTGTGCAGAACTCACCACAGAATAAGTTTTGACAATATAACCTCATCAGTATAATTTTTCTCCCCACGTCGTACAATTAATGTCATGATTTTCACACTGTGCTCTGTGAGGCAGCAGCATGGAGGACTTACGTTTGGTCTTTGCAGGCTTCTTTCCAGAGTTGAGCTGCCCGCTGACGTCCATCAGCCTTCTCTCCAGCTCCATTTGTTTCTCCAGTGCGAGTTCTTCCCGTGACTTGCCGGCTATGTTGTTTTTACTTGCTGCATGGAAACAGAAGAGTAACGATATCATTAACTATGGGTAGTGTATTAAATTATAAAAAGACCTACAGCCTGCAGACTACACTGGTTTCTTTTCTGTTTTGGGATCTTTTAAGGATCTAGAAAATAATTTTGTGGTCTCATCCCTTCTAATATTACTAACCGTATGGCTTCCGAGGTTTCTTCCTCAGACATGTCATGACGTATCTCTCCAGCTCACGAAGCGTTGATGGCTTCAGCGTCTCGAAGTCGATCTCGATCTCTTCTGGGTTTGTGTCTCGGAGCGAGGGCTCGCGGGACTGGATGATGTACACGACTCGGCCCAGCTTCTCACCGGGCAGCTTGTTGATGTCCAGGCTCAACTGACGCTTTTCATCATACGACATGGGGGCCGTCTCCTCTTCTTCATCTGAGTCGTAATGACTCACTATGGGTTCGTGGATCGGCTGAGGCATGCTGAACGTCATGCCACCCTTTTTGGATCTGGTGGAAGGGGAGAAGGAGATTGAGACTGTTAGAAAATGATAACGAGAGGTTCTGTTCTAACCTACAAAAGTGTTGTCGTAAAATACAAGAGCACGGTCATGAGATACCACAAGCAAGCTGACATATTTTATGACTTGCAATGTGGATGACAAAATTTTAATTAAAGTGTGAAGCTTTTGGGACTTTTTGCTAAATGTTCTGAAGTATCTGTCACATAAACACAGAATGAACCACACACTCTGATTCCAACACTGTCAAACAGGCTTCAGCACTCACTTGCTCTTGTTGTTTTTCTTGCTTGGTGCCTTCTTAATGGGCACTACAGGAGGCGGCGCTGCTCGGTTGGCCTTGGGCTTTGGAGTCTTGGCGATTTTAGGGGCCTTGGCAGGTTTAACAGGCGGCAGCTCTTCTTCGATCTTCCGATGCTTCTCTTTTTCTACCTTTTTCTTCTTTTTCTTGTCCTTCTTCTCTTTCTTCTTCTTGGGTTTGACGATGGGGCCCTGAGAGAGTGCAGTGAGCTGCTCGTGTACGGCTTTCAGCTGAAGGGAAAAAAACAAACAGATGAGTGAAAGTAATACTGAGTAAAGGACAGAGCTACATTAGAATATCACAGTAATGCCCTAGAAAGTTGTATCTGAACATCGTTATGAGTTTAATACAGACCTGTTCCTGCAGCTCTGCCAGCCGGTTTGCCCTCTCCTCCTCAGAGTCGGAGCTGGGGCTGCTCTCGCTCTCCTCACTTTCACTGCTGAGTTCACTCTCTGATGACGACGAAGATGAGGAGGAGGAAGACGAGGAGCTCGGGGGTACTGGAGCCTCATCTGGCATTTTTGCAAAGCAGAACTCGAAGACGTCCTAGAACAATTGAACAGTAGGTGAGTGGACCAGTTTAAAATACAAGAACACTAACAATCTGAGGCGGATATAAAGGATGGAAAGTGGAAACCCGTAAGCAAATTAAGCAAGTTTAATTTTTGTATACTACTATTAAAAACTACTTCTTTATCAGAAGAATAAGTGAATTACCTGGAGTTTTCGGGCCATGGCCACCACATCATGATCAGGGGGGTTGTACTTGTAGCAGTTAGAGAACATCAGTCTCACATCAGCAGAGAACTGCTGGGAGTCGAGATATTCTCTGCCGTCCATCTTCCGCTACAGACAACAGAAGAGGAGAGATGTTTACACCAAATAGTGTATTTGAGAAGAACAAAACAAGATAGCGCACTTGTCTGTTATGAATGAGGAACCAGTTTTAATTCACCAACTAATTCTCCAGAGAAACTATACCTGAATAGAAGGTGACTGCTACCAAAAGCTGTACATCACAAGGCTAACTAACATCTGATTCCTTCCATCCATTAAAAACCATATTATTTAAAAATCGTAGCGTGTGGTTTAATTGTTTGCAAAGCAATGCATAGGAGCAAAATGTTACCAACATGTCAGTGTTGCCTGTTTATTCTACACCTGCTACTGTTCACAGCAGGACAGGAGAACAGATGACAAACTACTACTGCGTTCTGACGAATGTTCACCATTGTGTGTGTGTTCTTGAGACACATACCTTGATGGTGCTGAGGTCCATGGGCTGCTTAATGATGTCATGGTAGTCATGAAGACCCAGTGTTGAGGCATCCACTGGCTTGTAGAAGGGCCAGGCATACGCTGCGTGCTTCTTTGACAGCAGATCCTTCAGGACAGCGTTGCAGTAACGCAGCTGGGGGCTAAGCTTGCTGCGGCGCACCGGTGTAGGCACCATGGAGTCTGGTAAATCCTTCTTTGGGGGCTTGATGGGTCGCCCACTCACTCCTCTCCTGCCTCCTGCTGTATTTTTGCCACCCATCATCACCATACCCATCCCCATCCCCATGCCCATTCCCATGCCCATCCCCATACCCTGGCTAAGGCCTTGGTTCATGCCCAGACTGGAATTGTGGTCCACCCCCAGAGAAGTGAGGGTGAGCGGGGAGTCGTGTCCACCGCCCATCCCCAGGCTGATGCCGCTGACACCCATGGTGCTCATGATGGGCATGGCTACAGTGGTCGGGGTGGTTGTGTCTGCTTTCCTCTTCACACCTTTTTTCTGGGGTTGAGGAAAAGACCATCAAGAGAGGGTGAGGTCTCCTGAAATGTATTCAAAATGCCGGCAAATTCTGAACACATAAAGACAAGGTGTCAAATGTTACCTTAGCTGTGGGCTGTGTTGGAGGTAGACCCGTAATGGTAGGGATGCTTTGTTCGGGTGGAAGGGAAGGGGGCATGCTCTTGGTCAAAAGTGTCTGTGGGGGGGTAGAGAGAATGGAGTCGGGAGTTTCCGGGGTGGGAGGTGAGTAGGCAGACTGGGAGACAGCTGGGACCTGATGAGCCGTCGTCACTCCTCCTGATACTGGGAGAGAAGAGGAGGAGAACATGAGGGGGGCAGATTCAGAAAACAATGTGCTCATGCGCGTGTGTGAATGCACACTATGATGGATTCTATGCATGTACTGTATGACTAATGATTGCAGGCTTAACATGACAATGCTGACATGCATTACCTCTGCCTTTTCTCCCAGGTTTGCCTGGCTTGCTCCTCGGAGGAGGAGGAGGCAGCTCTAGCTCCTCCTGGGGCATCTGTGCCACTTTCTGCAGGAATGCCTTCTCCAGAGACTGGGCCATCAGTACTATGTCATCTGTAGGCTACAGAGGAGGAACATTTTGAGGGGAAATGGTTATGATGAAGTTGACAATATGTGAAATCAATAAAAAGAAACACACAATAATAACTGGAGCATGTTTTCCTAAATTCACCAGATAAAACTAAATGTTAAAACCTGGTGGTTTGATTAACATTGCACTTTCATATTACAGGAGAGCGTCTGTCAATGGCTTATGCTCAAAGTCTTACCTTATTATAAATGTAGCAATTGGTGAACATGGTGTTGAAGTCCTGCATGCACTCACTGGCACTGCGGTAGTAGTTATTTTCTAGTCTCTTCTTAATAGTGCCCATGTCCATGGGAGTTTTGATGATCTTATGATAGTCCTGGGAAAGAAAAGGACACTATCAGGACAGCAGCCACGGCATCCAAAATAACTGTCAAAATTAAAAAAAACATAATAGCTAAACCTCATGTAGCTACAAATAGATTGAAAGTTGTATTATTAGCCATAGAAGAAAAAAAAAACAAACTGTCCTTTAGATAGACTTCCTGTTTCTAGACATTCACACTCACAGGCAGGCTGAGCTTGACTGAGTCAACAGGTTCATGGAAGGGCCAGGCAAAGTGATGCCTCCACAAAGACTTGAGCAGGACTTTCTGTAGGAACTGAAGTTGGTTGGTCATCCTCCCCTGCCGACTGGGGTCTCTAACCGGGGGCTGTGGGGGTCCCGGATAGGAGCTCTGATTGACGGCAGGCATTCCCGGACTCTCAAAGCCCTCATAGAGCAGTGATGGTTTTCGGATGCGTTTCCCGGCTGTGCCAGAACTCTGGTCCATCGTTGTGACTCCCATTATCCCCACCTCGACAAGGGAGCTGTAGACAGTTGTTAAAAGACTAATTAGCTATTTAGCACAGGCTGTTCGAATGACGCATAGACAACTTGTGGCAAGCTATATAAATATTAACTAGCTGCTCATACTGAGCAGCGTTTCAGCTTCACCTCAAAAGGATCAATCCTCCAGTTAGACCAATATAAGTTTGTTGGATAAGAATTAAGATATCCTAATTCTACAAATCTACATTTATGGCACATTTGCCGCCCTATAAATCCTGAGATTATAATTACCACGAATAATTGTTTTGTGTGTCAGCCTGAAATAACGTTCCCGTTGTTTACATCTTGTCAAATTCAGTTAATCCTGCTATCCCTACTTCACACCCACAAGCATATAGTAAAGAGTAAATCCCCCTAACAAGGGATGCATTGTCAGTCACAGGTTTCCCAGCAAGCCTCCGTCAGCCTGACTTGGAATAGACTGCTGCCAAATCAGCACTCAGGGTCCCAGGCAAACAGGCATGACTACCACTTCCTCTTCTCTGCATCTGTCTCACCAAAGTACACAGAGAGAAGCTCCACCCCATTTCCCTGTAGATAAAAAAACTCAACCCAAAGGATTGTGGGTGGAACCATTTTACTGGTTACAATAATGATTGTCTGTTTTTTCCTGCAGATATGACCATAAAATATACAATATCATCTGGACCAGTTTACTAACGGTCACAGTGTAATGCTAATGATCTCTTGAATAAAATATCCTGCAGTGCTGCAGAATTCCATATCTTACATTATCAGAACTGGGACTCTGTCTTGTACTGCAACAAGTAGTTGATGAGTAGTTTTCAATGGGAAAGCAAGCATTGCCATACAGTCTATACAGAACAAGGCAAGGGCTTACATTAGCCTTTAAAAATTCACATGACGTGATGTGTTATAGCACAGTCAATAAAAAGAACATGTTTAAACACATGTCAAGAAGTTGTTGCAATACTCTGACTTGACGTGTCATTTTAGCATATAATGGTATTCTGCAAGCGAGTCTACATACCATTTATAGGCCCAGACACTGCCATTACAACCCCCACAAAAAGGGCACCGGTATTGCATCGTCAAAGCATCTCCACTGTGGCAAAGACCACCAGGCTGGTTCAACAACAAAACACTGTGTACCATCCAACACAAGACAGGACAGACACTCGATGTCAAGTATAGATACGGAGCCAGAAACCCTGTGCAAATACAAACTTCCCAGCATGCATATATACACTGTGAGTGGTGCTGCCACTTAACATGTCCAAGGCAAAACTCCAGTTTACATGTTATTATTCATTATTCAAGGGATTAAAATGAACATGTTTATTGTCCCACACAAATTAAAAACCAGACTGTTTGAGGTCCATTACTTGATTGCTGCAATGCTACATGTGCTAATGGCTGCCTTGTAAATTACTCTCAAAAATATTTGATATACTCAGATGGAAACTAGTTACTTATTGATCCATGAAATTATACTAATTTCCGTGTCTAGGACGATCCTCTTCCTCTGTCGTCAACAGCATTAACTCACCATAGGACATCTCCACTGGCCTACCGGCACTGCAAAACAAAACTCGTTCCAGGTGCAAATAGGTGCATCTAGGGTCATCTCAGGGAAAACTTACAACACTACTTTGCATGTGTTGTCCATTTGTTTACATTGTTGTCGTTGTTGCATGTCCTCTGCAATCAAGGTTCAGATCTATAAAATGTTTTTGTCTGCCCACAAACAAAATGATATTATTATTGTGCTTGCATCATGCTGTAAATGAAGGGTGTCTTCTTCCTGTACCCCAGGGGGCAAGACTTTACTTATTAAATCACTGTAACAGTGATATAGATTTTTTGTCTACAAGTTTGCGATAAAGAAATCCATTTTTGAATGATACAACTTTTGGAAACACATTTGACAGTTAGTGTACTTTATTATTAAAAAGGAAAATAATCAGGTACAACATTAACAACACTAAACAACATTATTTTTAAGTTAGCTGTGAGTCTGATTAACAAATAAATGTGAATAAAATACGTGCCGATGGAGGAAAATTAAAATAAAAAAACACTTACTTACACTTACTAAATTACAGTAGAGTTCAGTTAGGATATAAATGGATCAATTCATTAACTGGTGTGAGTTATTCACCCCAAATTTAAAAAAAGTTGTTACTTTACGTGGGATGAGTGACATTGAGAGATGTAACCAGGCAACCAAATGAAACACCCAACACACATGGGTAGCTGCATTAGCCCTAGCGCTACAATACAGTCCCGCTAATGATCACAACAACCTCTGACCGTCACATGGCTACAATAACAACCAGACAGAACAAGAAGCAAAAATGTCGGTACGATCGTATCTTTGCATCTGGCAACTGTTAACACGTCTTTACTTTAATCATCATCTTGCCAATCCCCGGCTGCATGTCTAGCGTTACCAAAAGCAAAAACGTTGTTGTTAACGCACCTTTACTCGGGCCGTTTAGATCAGAGCACTTATTACAATTACATTTCTACAGCAGAAACACACCGCTCCGAGTCAGAAAGTCTGGCCGAGCCGCTGTTACAGACGAGAGCTCGCGCTTGTGAAGCTAATGCTAGCAGTGCTAGCACCAACTGCCAGGCAGCGGGAGAGAGCGGCCAACGGCAGAGGCGCTCCGAAGATGGCGCCGGCGTAGTGCGAACAACAGTCGCGCAGCTTGTTACAACCCACAAACAAATTTTATTCCCTCAACACAAATTTCGCTTTAACGACGCAATATTTTTCCTCCCGCAGTACAATCAGTGTCCGTGTCAGTAGTCCACTCGTACAGCAAACACAGGGTGCCAGCAACGAATTTTGGGGGGGAAAATCAAGTCAAATGTTTATAATATTCCCCCCGATGGAAAGCTGAGAGTCAATTTTACCGGTAGATACCTGTCAAGGAGCGGGTTAACAGCCATATCCATCAGGATGGATCCGGATTCTGTTTTTAGCTAGACTCAGACCTGGATCCGTCTCTGTTCGTCAGTTTTCTCCGCTCCCCGCCACGGTGATCTCCTGTATTCTGCTTCGTTGAAATGGCGACGATGCGACTACACCCGTTCATTTATAGACCAGCCATCCACCCTATTGGATAGACCACCTCAGAGTGTCAACGCCCTCGACGTTCCTATTCGCTGCTTCCGGTGTCCGTCAAAGTTACCACGCCCCTCGATACTGACGCTTCTCTGCCAATCTTCTTGGCCAACCTATTCGCAAGTTTGAGCTGTCCGTCAAGGCAATGGCGCAATACTATTGGTCGAGCCTATTCGGTATTACAGAAAAGCCGTCTGTAACTGGTTCTTCAACATAATCCTGTACAAAATGCAAGGGCAACCAGGCCACCCTCCTCCTTATCATATTACATTACGTCAACGTGTGCAAAGCAGCGGCGGGGATTGGTCAATAAGGTTGTAACGCGGGCTTCCAGGGTAAATACCAAGAACCCTATTGGCTCTTGCACTGGGTCACGCGTACCCTTCAAGAGCCAAGAGCCTCTCCCCAGCTCACTGCTTACTGGAATATCCGCATTTCTGTCTTTCAGAAGAGGCGCACAGCCGCCATCTTTAAGTACAGTGACATCGAGTGTTATAAAAGAATTACTTACAATAGCTGCTGTAAAACACTAGCAATATACACAAAACACTGAATATTTTAACTATTAAACACAACTGAAACAATCTTTGTTCACCTGCCGCAGTTTAAGGCCACCATTTCAGAACAAGTCAGACAAGGCCTCTGTGGCCCACAAACAGCAAAGTGAAAAGTGTACTAAGATCAAATCCAAGCTCACACTTTAAACGCCTTCAAACCAAATGTATAGAGCGAGGCTGCACCACCATTTACAACAAGGAACAATAAAAAGACCACACCTAGCAGGGTAATAAGAGCTTCCACCCATTCACTGAATGACACAGCAGTTTTCTCTCACTGACCTTAAGCTCAATTTGAACTAATTAAAAGCTGCTTTAGCCCAACAAAATAAAGAATCACATGAATAATTACGTTAAAACGTCGAAAGGATGTCACAAAAAAAAATCAAACTTATAAGGGTTTTGGAAGTAGAACGACCAGTCGTGACCTCAAGAGTTAACTGTAGATCAAACTAAAAGTTTTTTTGGTTTTGTTTCTTAAAACCGACCTTAAATAGTAAATGAGTAAATTCTCACGAGATATCTGTAAAAGCGACCGACACTAAACGAGTTTGACGACACAAAATGGTTACCTAACCACAAGCGCCCATCCCCCACACCAAGGTTACAAATTCCCTACAATGTCACTCAAACAAACGATGAAAAGTAACAAAAGATCGTCACAATATAAAATAGCCTGTCACTTAAGTTTTGGTTAATTCACGCTGTAAAAAAAGAATACTACAAATACAGTTAAAGTGGTCAGTTAGATTATCAAAGAGACAAAGAAATAACATTAAATGTTTTAGAAAGTATGACATAAAAACCTTGACTTTAAAATAAATACAAATCTCGACAGGTAAATTCCAAATAATGCGAAACCTTTCTTCAAATAATCTTCTTGTCTTCCACCTCGATACTTTTTAACCAACACATTTCCCTCAAACATGTCCGCCTTCTTCCCCCATTCCCTCGGCGGGGTGGGGGAGGGGAGTCATGTGATGAAATAAGCCTGAGCGCACTGTTTATCAAAACTTGAACACGTGGCATTCCGAAAAAACGCAAAAAAACGCATCCATCACTCGTCTTTTCTCGAGAAAACGTCCCCTCCATATCCACATCTTGTGATTTACACAAAGTATTGGGCCCAGATTTGGAAATAAAGTTGGCAAAATATCCGAACAAAGAACATACTTTCGACTTGATTTGGCTCGCTCCGATTGGTCAAGCTCGACCACGTGACGAAGACGAATTTCGTCGCCTACTATTGATTGTTTTTCCCAAATCTCCTCGATTGTAATCCTGTTATGGTTGCAATAATCCTTTACAGCTGGTGTGTAGCGTTCGAGTTTGTCTTAAAAAAGTAAGAAATGTCTTTTTTGTCTCCAGGTGACGATTGCTGTCGATCTCAGTGTATGTTGCGACACGAGGCACTGCGCATGCGCCCCTGCCATGAAGACGCGTTGGCAGCGGTGCACTGAGAATCCAAGAGGCTGATCTAAGAGCAGTTTCGATTTTTTCACATGATGAAAGGGGAGATTCCACATTTCAGTGTTCCCTCGAAAAGAAAAGGAGGTGGGATTGAGCTGCAGGCGAGCTGTCGGTTTTCAGATTAAAGCAGGAAGAGGTTTCATGCTCCGTGGTTTTAGATATGCTTTACAAAATAGAATATTGTTGTATTTATATTTGTTTTCACCAATGAATCTGACTAATGAACTACAAGTAGATTCTATCTGGTATATTTGCATGTACAACAGTGTGAAAGTTTCCCCATTCAATTCTAATAAACCACAAACTGGAGAAATCTCAAACTAAAGAAGATTTATAAATCAAGATGGTGAAATTCAATGTTTAATCTAAAGGTTCTGTGTCTCCTTTCCTAAATACATTTTAAACTGATTTGAGGTTGACTATTATTCTAATCAAATCTCAAGAAGTGATATTAGACAAACAATCAGGGTCAGAATTATGCCTGTTAATTTATACGCATATATTTTTAATCTCTTGATTATTCCACATATTTATACTGACATAAAACAGACTGGTGTCCTGACTGATAAACAGTGAGTTTGCCCCACAGCTATCACTGTAATCTACAGATGATTGTGGCCATAACTACACAATTCAACTGATTAAAGTTTTAATGTAGTTTCAAATGTTTTGAGTGTTTTCCAGGGTTGGTGTCATACTGCAGTTCAACATACAGAATGCTGAGTATACTGATATTTATGTGCTATGGATTAGTCCACACATCATTAATGTAAATATCTAATCAAGAGATAGGCTGCTGTGATTTATGTTTTTTTCTCATTTAGCATAATTTGTATTTGTATTATGTATTATCATGTTTCTGTCTGAAAAAAAAACCTGAACACACACGCACATTTCACTTTAGTTTTAGAGCGATTTCTTTCATCAGTCTTCTCACCTGCTCACCATATGAAAAAAGAAAAGTTTTTTTTTAAAAGCCTGAAGACGAATTATTAATGCTCCCAAAAAGGATGAAGGGACTCAGATACAATTCACAGTATGTTGGGTTACTTTTCTATATTTGGTGGAGAAACAGGGTCTGACCTGAATATCCAGGAACACCAGTATAGGCAAGGGAATGGGAAGGAGGGAGGGGTTGGTGGATTACATCAGAATCAGCCTCCTCTGACTCATCAGCGGTGCTCTTTCTCTCCCTCTCTCTCTCTCCCTGTGTGTCTCTTTGTTTTTTTCAGCGCTTGGCTGCACCAGCTCGTCACATGATGAAAATCAGTCCAAAATGGTTGCCAAGGAAGCTCTCTCCCTCACAACGCCTCAGTCCTGAGTCATAGGTTGTCAGAGTTTTAGCAAATCTACAGAAACCGGTGTTCACAGCCAAACTGCAGGATCGTGGCTTATTTTTATGGTGTTTGCATAAGACTGGTGTCATAAAAACACTGCAACAAAATAAAAGTATTCTGAGTCTTACGTATTTTGTGTGGTTGTTGTGATTGCACAACTGTGTAAATGTAGGACTCTGCTTCAGTCCATTTACTTTCTCTCACTATGGCTGGCAAGCCTTCCCTAGCAACAACAGTCCCTTTGACAACTGATACAAGCAGCAGTTCTCAGATACAGAAGAACAGCGGGCATTTAAAGAGCAGCTCGCAGGTTGGAGACCCCAGCAAAAGCAACAAAGTCTGTTTTCTTCTTGTTATTGCATTACATTATGATAGTTGATAGCAGATGCTTTCATGAGGTGATATTCAAATTGTTTTGATTAAACCGGAGGTAATGTACAGGGCCTTTGGTTTGGCAGATTGGTATATAAACATGTTTTAAGCATGGAGCTTTGTACATTCCTTCTGTGGATGTGTATATATTTGATGTGTCTTCTGGGCCCCTGAATATGCATTTTATCCTGTTTTACTCTCTTTAATGATATAAGGTTTTTATTTGATGATGTTGTCAGTGTATAGTTAGACGGTTTAGATAATATTGTACTGATAGGATTCAGTCTGCGTATATATATATTTTTGCAAAATCAGGTGTTTAATGTATTTCTTGTACTTATAGTTCTTGTAGTCATGTGACCTGTCAGGTGATCCCTTTGTAAACGCATTTACAAAGGGATCACCTGACAGGTTAACAAGAATTTAAGTCCAAAACATGGAAGATGGATGTAATAAATGTTCATGTGAACATTATCTTTTGTGCATACTTTATTTTTGGATTTTTCAGTTTTCCTTCTGTCCAGCAACAAGTGTTCAGTAACATGCTTGGATGTTTGGTTATAAACTTGGAGACCTGAATCAGAGAGTTGGTGAATGATGTAGAGCACACTGTATAAACTAACAAACCAGATGCCATGTAACATATGAGAGAGTGGTGAAGTTTGACAGGCAACATGGGTCTCAAAGCTAGTTTTGACACTGATAAGTGTGAAGTCTATATTCATATGCATGTACAGATCTCAAACACATTTTTATGTGTCTGCCATATGTCCAAGACACTCAGCAGGAACAGCCACAGAAAGAGACTTTGGTGTAGGTTATAGATATAGTAGTTAAAGCTAATGATGTTCCTATTCACCTCTGTTGTCTCCTCTGTAAATCATATTCTCTCTGAAAAATTAAAATCAGTTGCAAGCGTACTTTCATGATATCCACCCACACAGATGCAAACCCCCACATCCACCATGTCAAGAGTGCAGCTTACATTAACTCTGTCCATGAACTTGTTTCTCTAAATTCACTCACAGCATTTGGCACGAGCTTGCTGATATTTCCATCTCCAGCTATTTTCATTTGCATTCCAGTGTGTTATTGTTTGTTTTACAACGCCCATATTCAAAAACACACCTGAATTGTTTTCCAGTGTGCTCTGTTGTTACTGCCAAAGTCTCTAGTCTCTGCTTTCTCTGTTTGTGCTTAGTCTTTTTCCAAACTAACCTTTTATATGTATTAACATCAGATATAGATATATTTTTCTTACCTTTATCCAATTAAAATACAGCAGCAAGAGCGCAAATTTTGCAGCCCTGGTATATCGCAGCCTTTTTATTACACGCAGGTTTTTAAAATGTAAACTTGAAATTCTGTGATGCAATAATTACATTGGATAAAGTAAAGATAACAGGAAACCTTTCTCATCCTGGTGTTTGTGTTTTAAGCCTAGGTTTAGTATCAAATTGTTTTCTTTCACACAGTGGACATCGCAGTGTGTTATGTTTGCATTTGCAGAACAGTGGCCATTTCCTGAGTTATACAGACTGACTGTTTTATGTTAGTTTAAGACACACTGTATATTACTCCAAGAGACTATTTTAAGTCTTAAATGTCACAGTTTTTGCAAAATATTCTTATACAACTTTACATTTTTTTTATTTCACTTGAACTGATGCTTACTTTAAAGCTCATGAACAGCACAGTTCCAAGAAGAAAACTATCCAAGTCTAGGAAAACAACAGCTGCTTACTTATGCAGTCATGCAAAATGAGTTGTAAATGTGTGAACCTGAGTAGGGACACTTCATTATACTCTCAAAAAAGGGACCAGGGACTATGAGGTGGATGATTTCCATCCCAATGGAGGTGAACTTTCTCCTCCAGATGGTTGGTGGAAAGAGACAGAGAGAGAAAGAGCAATTTCAAGTGTTATCAATGCTGTGGCCAGTTTATTTTTCAAAGTATTTCTAATTTAATTGTATTCATACAGAAACTGTGCACCACACAAACCAGCAGCAGGAAGGGAAATGCTTTAAGAACGTGCAGATAAAATCAACAAAGATGAGCGCTGACATGAAATGAGATTAAGATTAACAAGCTTCCTAATCCTATATGTGTAATCTCTTTTGTAGCATATGTCTTTGAGCCTTTAGAAGGGTGTGGCTTTAATATTTCTTTACTGTTTCAGGTAAGAAAACTGAATCTGTATGTTCCAATACACATCAACAGTATCCACACTGGCGTCAAAGGAAAGGTGGAAAAAGAAAGAAAAGGAGGGAGACTCAAGAGACTGCAAGACAGCGACAAGAAGAGTGTGTGTGTGTGTGTGTGTGTGTGTGTGTGTGTGTGTGTGTGTGTGTGTGTGTGTGTGTGTACACACAAACAGCATGGGCTCAGGTGTAAAAGTCTGGCTTGTCATCCAATCGTGCCTCCTCTCCCTGCCTGTTTATCTCTTCCTCAGGAGGATTTGCAAAACAATCAAAGAGGAAACCTTTCAAAGTCTCCAACTGCTGCAACTGTATTTATGTTGATTTATTCATTCTCCAATTTGAAAATGAACATTTATGTGAATACTTAGCTGCTAAACGAAGTGTTTCTCAACTCTTTCTTCAAGTCTTCACTTTCACCTCAGACATTTAAGGCTACCCCAACTATGTACGGGCATAATAAAGGAATTAATTACATAAAACATGAGATGAGATGTGACTGAGTGCCAGGTGCACCAAACATGCTGTCGTAGCTGCTGATTGGTTCAGGATTTAGCAGACAGTGTGAAATACTGTTTCAGGGAAAGGAGCTTATCTCCAACCTTGTCTGGGAATTAAGATTACTTTCAATTAAAGGTGATTTTGTGATTGGATGTTAGTCCTGATAAGTAAAATCATCAGGGGAAACATCTGATTACATCATAATAATATTACATATTACAGATACATATTACAGATTAAATGTGTTAAATTATACCCAATATCTAATATGGCCCTATAAGAGTACTTTTACTAACAAACAGCTTTAATTTTCAGCAAAGACTGTTTGTGAGATCTGAAGATCAGTAAACTAGCAGTTTTAATGTGCCATCTATTGACCACTGCAGGTAACTACAGCTCAGGTTATTGAAATATGTTATGTTATGTCGCCATCTGGCGGTCACAAACTGATGTTTCACATTAAATCACATGTTTGTTTTCAGTAACATGTAGGCGGGAGGAGTAAGAAAGTGTTGCCTGGGAGGATGAGGATGAGGATGAGGGAAGATACCGTCCACCTTGTTAACCTGACATCAGTCTCCATCCGCTGGTAGCAGATAGTGTGTTACAAATCACAGGCGGTCGCCATCTGAGCCTGGTTTATTTTTGAGGAAAGCCGCAAAAAGCTGCACAGAGCAGATCACACCGGCAGGAAGTCAGGGACTCAGAAAAGGCATAGAGCATCCGGTCAATTTTCAAAATAAAACACCCTGTGCAGACTCCCTGTTATAATTAAAGATAAAGAAAGTCGGGCAGGCAAAAGGCGTGTTCACTGTGTGTCCCTCAAGGAATTTAGATGGTAAAAAATTCCAAGGACTCATGTAGCCTAACTTAAAATAACCCTGCTTGAAGTATACTGTGAGAAGCACGAGAAAACCTGCCTAAATAAACTCAGTCCGCTGCATACAATTTAAAGGTGTATTACTTTAATGCTGTTATAAAAAGACAATAGTAGTGGGGAGAAAAGGAAGATAACTGGATTAAATGGAATTGTAGAATTCGAAATGTCACCGTTATGGTTAATATAAGGCATCCAACAATGTCCTTTGGAAGGTGTACACAGGTGTGTCGGGGCAGGGTGGTGCTCCCATGGAACCATCCCCTCTGTTAAAAATGAATAAATCACCTACTGATTTTGGAGCAACATTTTTAGACAGAACGACGACTGTGGATTGTTTATCTCTTACATGGAAAATACAAGAAAGGATTTTTAGAATGGGTTGTATAGACAGGAGAAATTATTAATTCTCTTGATATTAACGTGGGAACCTGTCCGTTGTTTTAAGACGGTGAATCTCTGTTTTGGTTAGAGACATGTTTCTTCTCAATTTAACATGAAAAACACAATGTGAGTGGTCTCTCGTGTATTTAATTTTTTCATGTACAGATTAAGTTTGTACATCAGTAACATGTCTGTCTCTGCTGAAGCCCCTGTGATAAGTCCGGCTCTTTGCTGCGTCCGTTGACCCCTTTGACCTTCTCTTCATATTTTTAATAATAGACATGTTTCTCTCACTTAACAGCTTGTCAGTTCTTGTGAAGTGTGCACGAGCTACCTGCATCTACCCTGCTGTTAAACAACACATTATAAGTCAGACTATAAGTTAATAAATTCACTCTCAGATACACAGACTATGAAGCGAAATGTGAACAGGAGTTACACTAAAAGTCTGCAGAGACCTACATAGTTGCATAAACTGAAAAAGAATTGTCTTTTTGTTTTCAAAACAATGTACCATCAAATAGGTTGCATTGCTTTTTAAAACTCCCGAGAACTTTTATACTCTAGACTAAAGTAGATACCAGAGTTTCAAAAGATACCATATGTCAGTGTAGAAAAAAAATGTTTTAACGGCGTCTGAACAAGCGACAAAGATACATGTCACACTCTTAAACAGTGTAGAAAAAGATTATTTTAACAACCCACTAAAACCAAATGGAGAACAGACAAATACATGTATTTTAAGGAGTTTAAAACTGTAAGAAGTTTGAAAGTTTAAAAGCATGATTTGAAAATATAACATTTCTCAACAATTAAGACACAAGATTGAATATACGGGTGGAATTTATTTAATGAAATCAACATATATTAGATGTGTGATGCCTCATCAATACTTTGGGTACTTCAGGACCTGGGCTAGAATTTAAAATGTAAGTGAGTTTGAACAATCCCTTTTGTTAAATGGTTAAATCAGGGGTGGCTGTAGCTCAGGAGGAAGAGCAGGTGGTCTAGTAATCGCTGTTTCCCCAGCAGTCAAAGTGTCCGTGGAGTGGATACTGAACCCCAGATTGCTCCTGATGAGCAGCTGACACATTGCATAGCAGCCTCCTCCATCAGTGTGTGTGTGTGTGTGTGTGTTTCAGTGTGTGTGTGTGTGTGTGTGTGTGTGTGTGACGTGTGAATGGGTTTGACAAGCCCTGTGAGCGGTCAGTAGTCAGGACAAGTCCATTTAAATGGGTTTGTAATGGTAAATCTTAACAATACAGCATGTTTGGTTGTTCTCAAAGCTGCTAAGATTCAGTAACATCTTATGTGTGTAACATCTTATGTACAGTATATGTTATATACTCCTACAGTAATACATTTTATTCAGTTCTGATTATAACCCACTTGGGGGCACTCGAGCTCCATCATTTCTATCTTCGGTGAAAGACTTATGGCTGCCAGTCTACAGTTGCCTATTCACCAGACTGAGACTGAGTTACAGGAAATCACGTGGTTGGCTGGTTGCCTGGGAAAATGCCTGAGAGAAACAGATGGGGTGCTGTTTTTCTTACTTATGCTGTTCACCACAACTCTGTTTTTAGTAACAATGATGTCATCCTCAAGCCATACTGCAAGAGACATCCTGATAATCTGACTGTCCTTGTCTGGGCTTAATCCCATGAATCTCTGTTAAATTGTCAATTTATAAAGCAGTAGTGTGGTGGTGAAAAAGACTATAATGTAACTGAGATTCTACTTCTTCAGTCCCTGTTGAAAAGTCTAGAAGAGGAACATAAAGTCTCTGTCTTTCAGACCCTCTGCTAAAATAATCATACCTCATACAATATGTCTTCTCGTGCAATCTAAAATAAAGCAAAATACTTGGGAATGTGTCTCTGTCAACACTCCTGAGGCCTTGTAGGTTCAGGTATTGTCACGTCTCTGCACTTACAAATATGAGGTTTTCTGTGGTTCTGCACACACCACAAGACACACGCACCGAAACTTTGCTGTTCAAAGATCTGAAAACATTTCTATGTAACAATCTTGCTGAAAACCACATGTCAGCCCACAGAGGTTTATTCGTCAGGGCAGATATTGTCATTTGCAGCAGGGTTTTGTTGCTCTCGCTAGATGGCAGTCAGGGGCAAGTATTCCACCTCTGCTGGGACTTTTGAGATCCACTAACTTTCACCAGCCAGCCAGGCCAGTGGCTTCCAAGAAATCACATGGCTGTTGGTAAAACTGCCAAATGCAACCGACTGAGGCACTGCTGCACTGTCTTACACATCTCACAGATTGTTGTGTTTTTTTGGCTGACATGAGATCAGTTTCTGTTCACCCAGTTTTGCTCTCTGAGCTCAAATACGGACATCAGATCAGCATTTACGTGCAACCTTTGGTCACGAGACAGGACTTCCCCAAAACTGATCATGTAGTGTGTTTGATAGGGTAATTTTGTCTTCATCATTAACCGAGGAAACCACAGATCAACTGCCTCACGCCTCAGAAGTAATCTGAAAAAACTTTTGCTCCAGTAAACGTTATAATTATGACACTCCCAAGGGGAAGTTAGGGGATTCACAACAAGACAGAGGGGGTTTACCTGGGTTCAAACAACACAAAAGAAAAAATAATGTAACCATCAGAATCACTTCACCCTCTCAGGCGTGGAAACTCATTTCAGCATCTGTCAAACAAAATGATATGAGGAGTGGAGAAGAAGCTACATTGGTGTCATTTCTGTTGTCATTCATGCTGCATCAGTTCTTTTATCACTTTTGGTTTAAAGTGGGGAAGCGAAGCGAGTGTTGTGTTACAGTAAAGCTAATCTTCCTTGAAATGTCTCTCTTGCTGATGTGCAGTTTGGTTCCTCTGTGTTGTTAATAAGTTAGTGTTTGTGTCATGTTGCACACCTGACCTGATGCCTGTTTGCACGACACGCTACTAAAGCAACGCAGGTAGACGGAAAGTAAATATTTGCAGCAGTTGGAAGTGATATTTTAGTGCACTGATTCAAGAACTATATTTTGGTACAATTTTTATGTTTACTTAATGCTTATTTATACTTCGATTCCACTATATTTACAGAAATGGTGACGAGTTTCTTTGCAGATTAAGATTTAAGGTTTAAAAAATACAATATTTTTCACGTCTATTCAGACTATTTGTTTTCAACTCTTAGCTTCTGACATGGTGAAACTACTTAATAGTATGTAAAACAGTTAAAACTACCTGAACCTCCACCAGCCACAACAGTAAGATGGTAATTACACATTGATGCTAGTATCTAAAGTTTAGTCACATGGGCAACATATACACTTTTAACTTGATACTTGAGGCACTTTTTGTCAGTTATACTCCAGTAGGGTTTGAATGAAGCATTTTTCTTGTAATGGACTGTTTTCATACTCAGCAGGCCCTTTGGTTCTGATGAAACCTGATTTAAAGTCATCTATGAGGCCTGAAGACATCCTGTACTAAAATATTCACAGTTTTGATGAATACAAAAGTCGGTGTATCTCCATAAACAGCCACTAGTGAAGGCTTACCAAACCAAAACCAAACTGCTAATTATTTCTCTGGATGGGGTCATTAGTCAGACACAATGTTAATCCAGACATCACTGAGAAACATACACACAGTTCAGTTTTCAGCAGATATATAGAACAAGGCCGACAAATAAACACAAGCTGCTCTCTTAAAATAAAAAGGAGTGCCAAGACCAGAATACTTTCGGTCACAAGGGCTGGGCCGTGGTTTGGCTGAGTCAGGCAGCCGGTGAATACATAATACGGGAAAGAAAGAAAGTGAAAGAAAGAAGCGAAGGGACTTTCCAGCTTGGTGTGGCGGTGTGGTGCCGAACTGGTGCAGAATAGGCTTGTTGGCAGATATTTACATCCAAAGACACACATGCATTTGCAGTATATGTGCACACAGAAGATGTATATCTGGTACACCACAGTGATAGATGCAGCCACTCGGTCGGTCACGATATAATCCGCCTTAATTACCCACATTACTGTGGACGCTGTCGGCCATTTTGTGTTGAGGGTTTTGAAGCTCTCATCCTAAGATGGCGGCACCATTTGGCACCAGCGTTTCTACTTTGTGCCCGCATGCCTTTGTTACCCGCAGGTGGCACATAATTGCTGATGGGAATCAGCTGAGTTTACCGATGAGTCACACTGTGCCTGATGTAAAACTTCTCCGAACTGCCCGGTTTATAAGAACAATGACAGATTGGTTTAATTTTAGCTAGACCGTCACACATTTTTATCAGTTGATTGCATGTAATCTTTCAGTGAATGTTCAAACATGAAAATATGTTGGGAGACATTTGCACATTATAATATTGTAGGTCATGTCAGCAAGAGTCATTGTTTCAGTGACTACTTCTATTTAGACATTTTGCACATTTAGCCCCTATCACCATCTTTTTTAGTGCTATATTGGCCATTTCAGACCTGATTCCCTCCCTTGCATACCAGACTGCCTCTCCCACGATGCACCAGATAATTTAATGTACCATTCAGTCTTAGTGGTCCAACCAGTTTGTCTTCCTGTTCCTGACCACGGCGTGTTATCGGTTTTGCCTGCCTGCTACCAAACTTTGCTCTAAACTCACACCGAGTGAACAGTTGAATACTTTCAATTAGCTCTGTCTCTGCTCGAGTTCACATATTTGTGTTAAGAATAGGTAAAGTACAAACAATTTTTGAACATGACATGAAAATACATTTATAAATAATACATACATTTTTTAGTGTAATACCCTCATGACAGTTGGAACTTATGCATCCCGTGTTTTGACTCCCCTCATAACTGATGTCACCAGCACAGGCACAGTTGTTCATTACAATGTGAAATCAACAGGGAGACAAAAACAGAACAAAATGTCATTCAAATCCAGAATAAACAAATGCCCGACTTGTGTGTGACACAGAACTTCAGCCGCCATTTTGTGGATTCACACACATCTTGGCAAAATGGCAACACACGCCGCCCAAGCTGAGCCTGATCCTTGTCGATAGAGGGGGTTGGTGTTTAGAGATCATGCAGCGCTTCCCTTCACTGCAGTTTACTGTTCATGACAGCTATCACCAGGCAACTTTCCAAAAAGCCGCACTGCCAAAATAAAACAACAACCTGTTGGTAGTCAGGGACTTTCCAGGTCAACTCACACAGTAAAACCCAACCTTCACCTTGTACGACAGTCGAGTGGCTTAAAACTAGTCATCCAATTTTGATTTTTTATTGCCAACTAGCAGGAAATAACTACAGCAATATAGTATATACTGAAGTGGTATGTATCAATAATTTTAGACAATAGATACAGAAAAACCCAAAGGTCTTTAAAGACAATTAACTTACTAGTATGACAAACTTGCAATTAACTTAGTGATACTAGAATCATTTAATGTCATTTCTAAGTTACATTCTCTCTTCTCTGTGGATTAAAAGCTAAACTACACTGAATGCTGTTTTGTTATAATTTTTATAAAAATTATCTCTCCATCCTTGTTGTGCCATGTAGGAAAGTATTTCCACATCAGTAATTTACTTTTCTTTACTATGTTACACTGGCATCTTTGTTCTCCATGTTTATTATATGTTTAAGTTATGCCACTTTACAAATATGTAACACAAGGCTTGAAAAACATAATCATTGACTGATGTTTTCCCGTCAACTGAGCTCTTTGACTGTGATGCAACAAGCCTCATATCTTTAATTTGGGACACGGTCATGAAGCGACCTTTGGTCACTCTAATCATAAATCAAGGTTTATGGAGTCAACTGTGTGTTGGCATGTCAAACTTTTATTTGTCTTTACCAAACACCAGGAAATGGAACAGAAAAATAACAGAGTGGTGACACATCCATCAGAAAATATGTTTAATTTAATTAATTTACAAATGTCATTTTTACAGTCTCCAAAATGAATAAGAACAGATAAGTTGTGATTTCAAAGCCACAAAAAAAAACCAAGAAAAAAAAAACCATACAGTTTAATTCTCATAATCTATACAAAATATTTACACATACTCCAGCTGGCTCTTTCTGTTGCACCTCCTGTCTGTCACATACATACACATCGACTCTGTCACAGTATCGTTCACATTAAGCCACAGCATCAGGTTGTCTCTGTGGTGAGTTTCCCTCGGTGAAGAGCTTCTCTCTCAGTTTGTAGTAGCTCCCCTTCCTGTCCATCAGTTCCTGGTGAGTCCCTCGCTCCTGCACTCTGCCGTCACCAATAACAACGATCTGGTCCGCCTTCTCGACGGTCTTCAGCCTGTGAGCGATCACCAGCAGCGTCTGGTTAGGACAGTTAGCCAGGGCCTGCTGAACCTGTGCAGAGTCGGGGACAGAAGGATGTGTTATTTCATCATGTGGTATCCAACTGTTATTCAGACAAATAAAACAAACAAATAAAAACGTATGGAAGCTTTGTAAAATTCAAATAAAAACAAAATGCAGTCATTTCCAAACAAACTGTGTTTACCGAAGTGCTCCCGAGCCTTCAAATAATGTCCTTTATATAATCATTAACCCTTTCACAAAGTGGTGAACATCGACCCATCCTTGCTTGTGACAGACTGAGCCCTTTGAGGACGCCCCTTTCACACCCAATCATACTACTAACACCTGTTACCAATCAACCTGTTTACCTGTGGAATGATCCCAACAGGTGTTTTTGGAGCATTCGACAATTTTCATCTTTTGTAGCTGCCATCAAATTCAAATTAATCATATATCATTATTATTATTATTATTATTATTATTATTATTATTATTATTATTATTATTATTATTAAAAATCAAGGAAGTTGATGAGGTCAAACATTAAATCAATTGTCTTTGAGCTGCTTTCAATCGAGTAAACATTAAAAGAGGTTAGGAAATTATCACATTCTCTTTTATTTATGTTTTACACGTCACCATACTTTTTTGTAATCAGGGTTGTACATAATTTCATTGGTCTTATTCATCTTTGTAGCTTCATTCTTTAACCACCCAGCATGCAGGTTTACATCCTGCAATATCAAGGTCATGATGAATGTAGTTTAGACCTCTGTGGGCAGTGAACACATTTAAGGGAGGCACTGTAGATTCATCATTTGAGAATTTTGAGAGTTTCTCTGCTTCTTCTTTTAAGATAATGTGAAGATTAAATTCTATAATTTAGGTCTTGATAATTTCAGGTCATATTCTTTAAATGTGTTGGTTTTATTGAGGTAGTTAGTATTTTTTTTAACTGAGCAAAGATGAGTGAGCACATTTTGGCACTTGTGCAGCACTTCCTCTGTATATCTATCAGATATTTAATAATGTTTTATAGTGAGAGGCTGAACACTTGCAGACAGCCATTAATTCCCTCTAGTGATAAAAGGTTTTCAGGGCTTATTACTCACATTTTAACAGAGGGTGTCAGTCTGAAACACAAACCTAGAGGCTTCAGGCCCTGGTAGTAAAATGACTGGACATCACTGTATTAAAAGTTGCAGCATACCTTATTTTCACTCTCAGCATCCAGAGAGCTGGTTACTTCATCCAGGATGAGGAGCTGCGGCTGTCTGACCAGAGCTCGAGCAATGGCGATCCGCTGCTTCTCGCTCTTGGACAACTGGCTGCCACCTTCACCCACCTCTGAGAAATAAAATATTATAAAATCAAAAACAGATCGAGGTTCAAGGTTCCACGTCCAGATTCAGAAAGATATAAAGAGTTGAGTCAAAAATATTGTATGTGTATGTTTAACTTTATTATAAACAACTTTAATCTACACGAATGTTTAAATGAAATAAATAAAAGTAAAAAACTTTTCCATCAACAATCTGCAGATTCCATCATTCATCAAACTTTCTTGCAAAGCAGGTTTTTAAGCACACAGAGTCATTCATGTAAAACATCATGAAGGGTGCTCCAACCTGTATCGTAGCCTTTGTCGAGCTGCTTGATGAAATCGTGGGCGTTGGCTTTGCGTGCTGCTTCCTGGATCTCATCCAATGAGCAGTCAGGCAGCCCGTAGGCGACGTTGTCTCTAATGGAGCCAGAGAAGAGAACAGGCTCCTGGCTCACCACTGCAATCTGTCAGACACAGTTGTGTTACACATCCAAAAGTAAAGTTCACACTCATATTGTTTAAGAATTGCAATCATCTAATTAATGTAATACTTCCATTAATATCAGAGCTAACACTATTTCAGAATTTTGTCACAGCTCCTTCCAAATTCAACAAAAACAGCTGATTCTTGATGGTCAAAGCAATCACCGGAGAAACATGAATCCCAATAGCTCACTGATTAGCTGTGTCTTTGTTGTGTATGCCTAAGTTCTTCAAGTGAGTCTAATCATCAGGCCCATTGCCACTGGCTGAGGTTCTAGTAAGATTGTTGAATGTTGATGTTACATTTTGAAATTCAAAACACTTTAGACACAGATAAAAGACAAAGACAGGAGCTCCCAGAAAAGAATGGTGAGCACCAATCTGGAAAACAGTGATGATAAATTACCTTCTTGTGGAGGAAACGGTGATCATAGGATTTCAGTGGTTCGTTGTCCAATAGGATCTCTCCATCCTGCGGCTCATAGAATCGCTGCAGCAAACTCACGCAGGTGCTTTTTCCTTCTCCAGATGGACCCACAAGTGCCGTCATCTGACCCGACTTCAGCTCCAAAGAAAAGTCCTGCAGCAAGAGGACATGACTGTTGGAATAACAGTTCAACTGCAATATCTGGCATAAAATCTAAATTTATCAGAGATATTGGTTAAAACTGACTATTGCACCTCTAATTTCTAATAATAAACAACACCTCCCTTAGTCTACCTGCAGCTGAGACCTCACCTGCAGCACTGTTTTGTCAGGATACGCAGGATAGGCGAAGCTGAGATTGCAGAAGCTGATGTGTCCCGACAGCCGATCGGGTTTGAGCGTCCCCTCTGTGCTGACCTGAGGTTTTCGGTCCAGGTACTCAAACACTTTCCCAGCAGCCCCCACTGAGTTCAGCATGTCGCCGAAGATGTAGGTGAGTGTCTGAAAGATGGCAGGCATAAAACAGATCACTTAATAACACTGGTTTTCATTTAAAGAGTTGGAGTATGTTAAATACAGATGATTTTGCAAGCAACAAAATCTTTAATATAGTGTCAGAGAGGCACAATAAGTCTAGTTAGACTCACTTAAAAGCAATGAGACAAAAGAAAAGTCTTTATGAAGACATTAAAGCTCACATCCTTCGTTTGAAACCAACTGTTATGTTTTTAATAAATCAGTTGTTCATGGTTTGACTTAATTTTGCATATTCTCTTTTTTTAATGCTGATGAAAAGCACTATCAATTTTCCCATGGGTATGAAACATGCTATATAGATACAGCTACAAACACTAGAATTTCTATTAACAACAAATCTCATAACAAAGAGTATTATGTTATACCCTGATGTTGTCTCCAAGGTTTGACTGGTAGAGGATGAAGGACACCAGGTTACCAGTGGTCATCTGTCCGCTCCGGATGAACAGCCTGCCGTAGTACAACATGAAGATCTGCATGCACAAACCTGTCAGCTACAAACACACATACAGGAAGAAAATTCAATAAGGTGTTTTGTAATAATGAGTCACAATTTTACAAAAAATGTACAGACTTCTCACCCTCCGTGCGAGCAGGTAAATCGCCCTGACAGTGTCCCGTCTGGTCTTCAGGGTGTGTGTGTCCATCAAGCGGTCGTCATAGCGACGGGCCTCATGTTTTTCCGTGTTAAAGCTTCGTACAACACGGATACCGGACACTGCCTCGTTCGCAGCCTCATTCGCTTGAGCGATGGAGTCCTGCACTGCAAGAGACAGCCTCTGAGGAGGAAGGAAAACAAAGGATAAGAAGGAGGTTAATAACTTGTCTCAAATCAAGGGAAATATACAGTTTTTTAAACTTCATGGTCACACAGAATTGTTTAAACTTAGTTTTTTGGATCTCAGTGTTCATTATGTCTTATTAACCCCTTTTTACCTGGTAATGTGTGTCGTAGATGTTCTGAATGAGGCCTGTGATGGGCGTCTCCATCAACACGAGGAACGTGAGCTTCCATGAAAGATTCATCATCAGGGAGATCATGCCCATTGTCTTGATGAATGTCCTGAGCAGCACGTTGACGTTCAGACACACAGTTCTTCCCATCAAGTTGGTGTCTTTAGACAACCTGGACGTGATTTCACCTGACAGAGAAAATGTTTACAGATTATCTTCTGCCCTGTTCTGTTCTTGCTTGATCTGTCTTGTCCAATATGTCATGTTTGGCCTCATCCTGTCCTCTCCTGTGCTGTGTGTTTTTATATTAAACATCCAGTCTTAACCTGACTCGTTCTGTCCTTCATGAGAAATTATTCAATACAGCATAATCACATGTCATATTCGAGGTGGCTTACCTGTCTTTGTGGTCTCAAAGAATCCAATCTCCTGTTTGGTCAAAGCCCCAAACAGCTTGACTTTTATTCTGCATGTGTAGGAACTGATGGCACAAAGTAAGACGCCTCCTCTGCAGCCTGCACTCACAGAGCTAACAGACCAATCAAACAGAGAGTCATTAAGATGTTACGCTGAAACTGATGGATGAATGTCTCGTGAAAACACCGTCACATACCTGCCCACAGAGAACAGGCCCATGAAGAGGACCGCAGATATGAATTCATTCGGCTGGTAGTGACTGCCGAGGATGTCGATGACTCGCCCAGTGTAGAATGGGATGAACATCTCACCTGAGAAGACACACACACACACACACACACACACACACACACACACACAATGAGTGATGGAGATGTATCAGACAGGTAAATCATCATTAGACTCAAAGAGCAAGGAACCATTTTTTTAGAGGCTGCTGTTTCTATTCCCACACAAACACTTATACTCATACTGAGATTCTTAAAATCTGTGACATCATCATCATCACCACCATCACCATTTGTTTTACTCACAGAGAACAGCCAACGTCAGGAAGACAAGCCCAGCAAGCAGCAGGAGATAGTCGGGTTTGTATAAGTACAGCACTCTCATAAACAGCTCTCTGGCCTTCTGCTTCTTCTCTTTCCCCGCCTCTGCATCGTCGCTGTCCGGGACGGTGATCTCCCAAAACAGCGCAGCAGCCAGCGACGCTCCGGCGCCCATCAGCCAGCAGCGCGTATCCGGCAGTAAGCCACACTGCGTCTCCTCATGGTACAGCGCTTTGGTGCCGGTCTCTAACACGGCGGGCAGCAAACTGTGCGCTGTTATAAAACGGATCAGTAACGGTGTGAGGTGTCCGAGGCTCAGCACAGTTACAGCACTTAGTGCCAAGAACCGAAGAACCGCACAGACCCAAAGACGCGCAAGATGCCCGAAGACGCTGTTAGCCACCGCAAATCCTGATGCGTAAAACAAGGACAGGTCGACGCAAACTGCGAGAATCAAAGTAATAACTTTGCAGGTGACTGTTGCTGTACTGCCCGCCATCTTCCTCTGAAAACCGTCCTCGTTTGACCCTCTCTGCCGCAGCACCAGAGTTTTAGATTTCATCAGCTTTCGGTTTCGTTTTCTGGCACGACCAGGGAATTCCCTGAAACTAACTGCAAAACAAAATATTTCTAACTATCACCATCATCATCATTATAATGACATTATTTTGACATCCAGTGTCAGAGTATATGTGCCATTCAGACAATATTAAGGGATGGTTCACTGTAAAAACGAGAAATCAAATAGAACACCTTTCAACACAGGTTTTATTTGATTAATTGACATTAAATCATGTGTATATGCACTATGATAGTCAGTAAACAAAAACATGAGCAGGATTTAAATAATGTCCAGACTCAGTCATGTAGGCAGGTTACAAACCATCAACCAGGCATCATAAAGAGTGACAGCATCTACAAAAGTGGTGCAACAAATTTCACTTTTACTTTTACATTTAACTTTCTGAGTGAGGGTGTGGGAGTGTTTCTTTGGGGCTGTTTTTAGAGAAAGAAAGTCTGTAGTTCTGCAGGATTTGTCAAGATGTTTATTTAGTTTGACACTCAGGACCATTGAAAACATTCTTAGTTGTCTAAATAAGTGCATTTGCAAGATTAACCTCGGATGACCCGGTAACAACATATTTACCATCAACTCTCTGCTGACATAATTTTCTTTGTCATAATTCAAGTCTCTCAATGATGAGCCACAAACTTGATCAGGTGTCATCTCATACTAACACAAAGGATTCCTGATATTACACTTGAAATATCTTTGGGAGTTATGAAGCAATGCATGGAATTTTTTATTAGTAAAAGTTTTCTTGACTAATACTTTAACAAGCTGAATTAGTTGATAACATGGCCACAAAGTGTTTGTGTGTAATGGCAGCTGTGAGCAAAACAAATATCTAATTGCACGCTGCACTACAGTATCTTGGCAGACTTGAGATGAAAAACTATATATTGATCACTGATCGAAGAAGGTGGGTAAGTCATTTCCTAGGATGACTTTCTCCTCTGTGCTGTGTTCGTCGATGGTCACAATATAGGCCACGCCACCGCTGGAGCCGTCACGGCTCATTGCCAAAGACAGAGCTACAAGAGAGAGAGACAATGAGAGAGAGAGAGAGACGGGGTGGGGAGAATAAATTATATCTCATCATAATATTCTATAACAAAACATTTTATATAACATAACTCTTCACAGCAGTAAGTACAAGAGGCATAAAACATCTGGATTCAAATCACTGATAAAAAGTTCTTTCTGTAGAAAATAACTTACTGTTGACGACAAACTGCTGGCAGTCCTCTTTGCTCATTCCCCTGCGATACTCAGCATCAACAAACCCATAAACATACGAGCTGCCAGAGCCACCGACTGCAAAAGGTTGTCTTGTGATCAGACCGTTCAGGGTTGCAAACACCTGGGAGAGGAGAAACAGAGGAGGACAAGACAGGCTGCAATGTCAGTCGACTAGATGGACATCAAGTGTGTTGCTAGATTAGATCTTTTATTAAAAGCATTTAGAAACATTCATTTTGACATTGTTAACATTATTTCTTCCATCTTTGTTGTTGTTACCAGCACCAACACCATCGCAGTTGTCTTAACCTTGTCTCTGTGTGTGTGCACGTGTGTGTCATCACGGCAAAATATGGTCCTGAAAACACCTGTTGTAGCAGGAACCACCACAGGTGTGTCTGACTGTCTGTGGACAGATTTTGTCAATGTGATAACATCGCATCGTGTAAAATGCAATTTCCCTGGTGTGTCGCTGACATCAAAATAAAGGCAGAGTGAAGAGACAGGTGTGGTCCGACCTGTGTGTACTGAGTTCTCATGTAAAAATGTTCTTATGACTACTGTCACAACATGATTTCTAGTTTAAAGCGTCATTGTTGTGCCTCATGTATCTCACTGACCTGCCCTCCGTCTCTTCTGTCCCAGCCGGCCACGATGAGATGTGCTGACAGCTCCTCCTTGTACTTGTACGAGATGTTCTTCACCAGAGTGGCAGCGGAGCGAACCTGGGGGTCCTCACCTATCTCCATACTGACATGAAAATACATTACATATTACATACAGGATTGTAATGAAACACAAAGTCATTTGTTTCTGTGTGTCACAAGCCAAACAAGTCACTGCCTTATAAGAAATGACATGGAGGGTTTTTTGTTTATGTTTGCTCTGCTTCTTCAGAGTGAATAAAAAAAGCCAGTAAACATAAACAGACCAGATTCTGCCATAAAAGCACAGTAAGACTAAAACTGTGTACATTGTGGTTTCAGTAATGCTTCATCCCTCTGTCTATGTAAGTCACTGCTCAAGTGATCAGCTGTTTTTATGTAGCTGGTGTCAGGAGGGCACAAGTAGGTGTTCTAATACCCATTGCCATTGAGTGATATCTATCTCAGGAGTAACAGGTGTGTTGGTCTGCTTCTACAGTTTATTTACCTGTGGACATCCAGCTGGTAGTTGACCATCTCAGCGATGGTCTGAGCGTCTGCTGCAGAGCCTGACAGAGCGCAGTAGATCTTGTCATGGAGGGGCGACAGCTTGTTCATCACCCGGTTCACCACTGAGGCCCTGGATGGAGGGACGAGGAGGAGGAGTGAGTGATGAAGAGGGAGAATAAAAGGACATACAGATCACTGACGTCTTAAAGGTGCACTGAGTCGTGTTGAGGGAAATTTTAATCTGAAGATAAAAATCCTCAGTGACTGATTTTTAATGTCTAAACAAACTCAAGACTGAATAAGCTTAATAAACTAACTGACCTCGGGGGACAACACAACTTCATACTGTTTTACTTTGTTATCATGTGGCGGACCCTGCCACCTTTCTAGCTTCAGCATTTCTGAGTTTGTATTACACCATATGAAAACTCTGAGTTTGAGTTTCATCTCCAAAACTACATATTGCCCCTTTAATAAAGACAGACAGAAGTGGACACACATACACACACACACACTCACTCACCCTGCAGATACGCGGGAGTCAGACCCCAGCACGACTCCTCCATTATACTCGATGGCGATGATGGTCGTCTACAGACAGAAGTAGAGCCCGTACATGTTTATAATCATCAAGGTTTCACATCATCAGCGTCTCTCAGAAACATGAAGAAGTTCGTACTCACTCCAGTTTTCACCTCCTCCGACAGCCACTCCGGCCCTGATCCGTCCAACATGCTGCAGAGCCTCCGGTCACAGCCGGGACCGTCTCCGTCTGCCGGGGAAGTGAACGCGACAACACGCGGAAACACGAACGATCAGTCGAGCGGCTTCGCTGTTTTTGTCGTCGGACACCTTTGTTACAGCTCCAACACAATGTTTTCAATGTTTGACCAAGTCAACTCTACAGTCACACATCAGGCGGCCTCCATCTTTTCCTGGATAAAACCGAAATTGAAAGTTAAACTCTGCAACGAGCCGTGAACCAGTCGGCTTGTATTTCGATCAGTTTGGGGCTCACAGTAATATAAACAGGCTTCATCTCAGTTAAAGCGGCACTGTGGAGTTTAAGAGACGAAATTCAAACTCGGATTTTTAATATTCACAATGTTAATGAGGTAGTAATACAAACTCAGATTTTTTTTTCTTCACTTAAATGAATCAACACACTGTTCTCAGGGGAAAATAATGTCACAGAACACTTACTGAGGCTGGAAAGGTGGCAGGGTCCGCCACATACAAAGTAAAACAGTATGAAACTGTGTTGTCCTTTAAGATCGGTTTGTTTATTCAGTTTATTCAGTCATGACAACAAATAGAGTTTGTATATTTAGTTTGTTTAGGCATAAAAAAATCATCCAATGAAGATTTGTCTCTTCTGATTAACATTTATTCCGCAAAGATACGTAATGCTCCTTTAAGAACTCTTTAGTTGTGCATTTAACCTTGTGAAGGGATGACAAAAGTCATACTTGAGTAAATTTAAATATAATTTGTCAAAGATATACATTCGGTTAACTTGAAAAATCAGCTCTACAAAACTACTTGGTTAAAAAGTCTTAAAGTATCTGATATTATTTATTTAATGTTCATTTATAGGGACAGGTACGTAGTATAACCTGCCACACACACAGCATATAATGTCCCTAAATGGACCAATAAAATACTTCTCAACAAATAGGCTACATAAAATTAAAAACACCATTATTGGACCAACAGAAGCTCAGAACAGAACACATCACAGATTTCTTAACACAGAACACAAATAAAGAATGAGGAAGATATTTCAATTTTGGAAAATATTTATTTCACATATTTCCTCACATTAAAAATGAACCTATACATACTGTTTGGATGCATTAAAGGCTGAGAATCCCTGTTTATGACAGTGGAATGATTATGATTTTGTAATAACAATTATGCATATTATCATATTAACGAACCCTTTTGTTACACCTGTGTTTCAACATTCAGTTTCCCATTAAGAGAAAATAATCTTTCATGTGTCTGACAACAAGTCTGAGTGATGAAAATGTGGCTCTGGGATTCAAAACTATTTCTCCATAAAGCAAAAAAAAAAGATGGCGGTCACTCATCATGGAACCTTGGCAGCTTGTCACCAGGCACCACCACATGCTCCACCCCTTTCTCTGTGATCACCACCAGGTGAGCGATGCCTCCGCTGACGTTGTCTCTGCCCATAGCCAGAGCGAGAGCTGTGAGCACAGAGAGAGAGGGATGAAACAAAGGGAGGGAAGAGGAGGAGCGAAGACAGGAACAGAAATATAGGTCAAGTTGAACAAGCACAGTGATGCAGTTTTTGAAATTTATACAGCTTCAAACTGCAAATATTAACACCAACAAGCATTTAATTGTGATTGAAAAATGACTTTCATTTAAATCTTTCTTTCACTACTGCAGATCTTTGGATTTTGATGAGTAAAAATGATGGACTAGTACCATTAGTGGCAAACTGCAGGCATTCCTCTCTGCTCATGTTGGGTTTGTATTTGGCATCAACGTAACCGTAGATGTAAGTGCTGCCTGAGCCGCCGATGGTAACAGGCTGACTGACCAACATCCCACCTAGAGCCACGACGTACACCTGGAGAGAGATGGGGAGTATCTTTAATATCATCATCACTTCTCATCTGATGGTCAACTGTCTTTACAACCACTTCCCACCTGTGGCCCTTTCTTCCTGTCCCAGCCTGCTGTGATGAAGCCGGCCTGCAGTTCGTCTTTGTTTTTGTAACACAGGTCTTTAAGTACAGATGCAGCAGAAATCACCAGAGGAGGCGTCTCCATCTGGATACTACGGAGTAGAGAAGGATAAGAGAAGATCAGAGAGAGTCAGATGTTAAAGTCTGTGCTGTTGGATATATAGTATTTGGATGGGTGGATTGGATTAGGGATTATTTGCTATAGGTGAAAAATTATTGTGTGTGTGTGTGTGTGTGTGTGTGTGTGTGTGTGTGTGTGTGTGTGTGTCACCTGTGGAAGGACAGGTGGAACTTCGCAGCCTTGGTGACGGCCTGAGCGTCTGCGAGTGAACCTGCCATGCAGCAGAAGATCTGGTCATGAACCTGGATCACCTTGTTGATGGTCTTAGACGATACATATTCTCTGAAGAGAGAGAAAAAGAAAAGATGTACAAACTCTCAGACCACACACACATTTACATCTCTGTAATATAAAAACTAAAGAGCTGATCATAATACAGGAATCAGGACCCACACACGCTCCGAAATGCATCGTGCAGCGTTCAACATTCAGACAGATAATACACAACTCTCTATTTCAGGAAATTTCAGCTTATATTAAACTTAAATTAAATCAAGTGATAAGTAGGACATTTTCCTCTGAATTGTTAAGCGGAAGCATAAAAATAGCCTCCACAGGAAATTATCAAGCACAGGTACCTCAAATTTCCACTAGTGAGTTTAATAGAGGAATACATTAAAATGGGGATGTTTTAAAGTTTATGTAAAAAGTAGTTTTTACTGGATAGCTGTAACATGTAAAAACTACTGGAGCTGAGAAGTTGTTACAAAACTGTGAAAATTTGCAGGCTGTTGGATGACAAAACTGACACATTTGTAGTTCAATACATGTTACAATGGTTTTGAACAAAACAAATCACCCAGCAGAGTTTCGTTTCTGTGCATCAACTTGAATTCATGGATTTTATCTTCATCACGAATATGCAGAACAATACAGGGAACTTGAGTGTGTCTGAGCGGAGCGTCCTCACCCTCCGATGGAAGCTCTGGAATCTGACCCAATCACGACCCCTCCATCAAAAACTGCAGCCAGGATGGTGGTCTGAGGGAGGAGAGTGTTACTGTGTTCACTATAACACTATAACACTGGGTTATTCAGCATCACAGGTTTACATTTCTCTCCTGCCTGCCTGTTCATTCATACCGACTGAGTGCTGCTATGAATTCTGGGATATAGAGTTCTATCAAGGCATGGTTTTTCAGGGGCTAAAACTTGAAAATGAAAGTTTAGTCAGGGTCGTTTTTCTGTAGAAATGTGACAACTAAGCTCAGTCAGGGCTAACATGAACTAATTACTGATAGTTAAACACGTGGAATGTCGAGTCGATGTTATTTCATTGTGTGTTAAGACTCAGGTGTAGCATCACCTGCTACTCCGCGAAATCGGTTATCGCTCTTTTTACGCGTAAAGGCGCGTAAACATGCTGCTTCAGTAGGTAAAGATACGAGTGATGAGCCGGATTTACTCACCCCTGTGCTGACTCCTTTGACTTGAGAGCCCGTGTAGTGTTTCTCCATTTTTACTTCAAAATCGAAAGGGAGGAAGGAGAGGTGACGTAGTGAGACGCGCAGAGGAGACGCGCAGAGGAGACGCAGTCACATCCAGTATGGCGCTATCAAATGTCCTCGAAACTCCTGCAGCAGGGTTTAATTTCGACAACGCAGCGAGGTATGAGCTTCTTTTCGTGTTTTCTCATCAGCAGAATGTTTCAGCCATGATATGAAAATTAAATAAAACTGTTAGTGACGCTGAGCTTTCATCGCTTTCAAAAGTGAAAGTAACTTTTTCCTGCTTGTTTATCGATGTAATCAATTAAACGATACAATGATGATGTGTTCACGGTTATATCAACTATAAATATATAATCATCACTTGACCCTCCTGTTTCCTCTCCTCACTCCCCCTCTCTAGGAATGCTGCATTAGAGGGTCTATTTGAAAGAGGACAAGCACCTAAACCTCTGAAAACTGGCACCACGATAGCAGGAGTTGTGTTCAGGGCGAGTATGGATGTTTAAACTGCACTGATAAAAACATTAATAAACTAAACTTACATCAAAGTAAGTTAACCTGTATGATGCTGTAGTTTCCGTCCTGTAAACAGCACGCCAGTTGTTTTGTAAAGTCCAGGAGACAATAACCGAACTGGAACATACCCAGAATTCTTTGTGTTTGGTATTTCCTTGTTTCAATAGTGTTGCTGTTAAAAAGGCAACTCACAAATCTAAACTGTAGCATCACTGAAAAGAACAAGGAGAGTTTTTTTTTATTAGATTCAACTGTATTAGTGCTGAAACAAAGAAATGCAGTCTGTATAAGTCCATATTTACACTTGGGTGGCCACAATCCTTAACTTTCACTATTCATCTGTGTTGGTGTAGGATGGGGTGGTGCTGGGAGCAGACACGAGAGCTACCTCCGATGAAGTGGTGGCCGACAAGATGTGTGCAAAGATCCACTACATTGCTCCGAACATATAGTAAGTCTCATTCATGTCAGACTGAATCCACAAGCGGTGAAGTCCGCCTTGATATTCTCTCACCGTTATGAGTCCATGATGCCAAAGCTCTTCTGTTTTTTGGGGGGTACACTGTACATTTTTCCCTAAACTTCTGTCTTTACTTGTGATTTCCAACGTACCCCAGACTTTCCTACAGTGTCATTCCCCTCTCTGACTTACCCATTCCCTTTTTCATGTTTTCTATCCTCCTTTCTATCTTTTTATTCCTCTCTCTCCCTCCCTAGTTGTTGTGGAGCAGGAACAGCAGCAGACACAGAGAAGACGACAGACCTTCTCTCCTCCAACCTCACCATCTTCTCTCTGAACAGCGGGAGGAACCCTCGTGTCATCATGGCCGTCAACATACTGCAGGATATGCTGTACAGGTTCGTATAACACCAGACATGCACCTGTATCCACAACAGCTCCTTCTTTTACTGCAGCAACAAAGTTACAACTTCTGTCATGAAAAGAAACAACAGCTCCTACCTTCAAAATGCGATCTCATGATACATTAAACTTGGAGAGTATAAGATGTGTTTTAAGCAAAGGACTCTGATATTACAGATTGATTTGACAATCCCTCAGATTACAAGTGACACACAGAAGTTCCTGATCTGTAGTTAAACTTTCACACTCTTTTATCGAAATATTATTATATTTTGGCTCAATATAAAGACTGTGGTGATCATTAGGCATCCTGTGTTTTGATCTCTCTGCTCCTCAGGTACCACGGCCAAATTGGTGCCAATCTTATACTGGGAGGCGTAGACTGCACTGGGAACCACCTGTACACAGTGGGGCCATACGGGAGTGTAAATGAGGTCCCTTACCTTGCAATGGGTATGTGACGGAACATTATGCGTTGCCGGCGCTGTTACTGTGCCTGTGTGTTGTTTTGTTTTTTTGTTAGTGAAGTTACTTTGCTGCTCTTTTCTGTCCTTTCAGTTGAGTCAACTGTTACTGCAAGTTTGCTTCCTCACGCTTGATTTTTACGCATCAAATATGTCATTTTGTGTGTAAAATAAGTGTTTGAAATTGCAGGCGCTTTATTTACATTGATTAACTCACTGCCAGAATATACCTAACTATGCTCTATGTTATACTGTATGAAGGGTCAGAGGTCATGATTTTCCCATTCCATGATTTACTGTTATAAATATTAGACTATATCCAGTCTGTCTGATCTGACTTGACTTTGTGTCTGTGCAGGATCTGGAGATCTGGCTGCTCTTGGGATTCTTGAGGATGGGTTCAAGCTGGACCTGGAGGTACGCTACATGTACAACTGATGTTGAATACTGTGATGATGATTGTCAGTCGATCATTTATGCATGCTCACAAAATTATGTCACTTACTTTTGGGCATCTTTTAATCAAATATTTGCACTGTAGGCCAAAGAAACCTCAGAGTATTTGGAAATTGACAGACTGATTTTAAAACTGGCCTCTGTCTTCTCCTTCATGTTCTGTATGTATCTGTTTCAAACTCTCTCAGCTGGAGGAGGCGAAGGAGTTGGTGCGTGTTGCAATCCATGCAGGCATCATGAGTGACCTCGGCTCAGGCAACAACATCGATATATGTGTGATCACCAGACAAGGAGTGGACTACATCAGACCCTACCAGGAGTCAGAGTACAAAGACAACAGGTAGGCCTGTAATATGAGTATTACATGAGTATGAGGTTACTTAACATCTACTCTCAGGGTTGATTCCAAAAAGATGAGTTGGATCAAGTGGCTCCATATTTGAAAGGATTATAACTAGATTTGATTACTTTATTCCAGATTTCCTTGTAAATATCAGCTGTACCACACATGCCAGATTAAAGTATGATGTTTTAAAAGTGGATAAATAAAAGCAAAACTTTAACATACTTAAAGAAGACCTCCCCCTGGACTTTCTTAAATGCTGGACCACACAAACACTTATACCACTTGTGTTATGCAGTGACCCAAAGGAAAGTCTGTTTCATTTTATGGAGGATAATACAGGTTGGAATAAACAAACAAATATGGTTTATTTTTTAAACCCACTGTGTTTAATGTGTGTCAGGAAGTGTCACCAATACAATGTCACAGTGAATCTCTAGGTACTGATAGGTTTCTGATTCAGTGTCAGAAATGAACTCACCACAATCTCCCTCTCTTCTTCTCTTCTAGGAAAATAAAGTACAGATATCGTCCGGGCACGACGCCTGTTATGACGGAGAAAGTCGTCCCCTTAAAGCTGGAGGTGGTGCAGGAGAGCGTGCAGCAGATGGATACAGCCTGAGCCGCGGTGCACCGTCACACCACATAAACACCAAAACGTCAAATGATTTCATTCATTCATATTACATTTTAAAGGAACGCAGTGAAACATCTCAAACTTTTAATTTTCACTGCCCTCATGGTTTCTACTCTGCTGCTCTTCTTCACTGAACTGTAGTTCAGAAACTACATCACTGCATCTCCACAGTTAACAGGAGTGTTATTACAACACGTTTTCACAAAATGGAATAATAAAACAAATAACTGCAGAAACATTTTGTTTGACTCTTGCCTGATTTCTTTGCAATTTGTATAATTATATATACTGCTGATTAACTGACTGTAATTATTAAGTTTCCAAACATCAGCTTTGTACTAATGGTAACACTTTAAAGCAAACAAAGTTTTCCAGGCTGCTTTATGTGACGTTGGTTTATACATAATATAATAAAAAGGCATTTGAGAATGTACTTTTACACTCATGAAACATTCTCACAGGCATCAGTTCAGCAGCCTAGTTCACCTCAGCGGACCTCCACAAACCTGTGTGGTGCATTTCTGCCTAGAGACGAATGATGAGGCAAAATATAGTGCTCTCCTATTGGTTATCCGGCTTCAGCCACCTTTTTATATTTAAGATGAATATCATGGAGGTTTTCTTGTAGTCTTTGTTTTTGTAAAGTAGATTAGTTAACTTTGCTGACAAAAGACAGCCAGGATAGGCCAAATTAGTAGCTGCGCATCGTTTTTGTGTCGCTGAACACTTCAAATGTTTTATTTTGCGCATATATAAAACTCTTAGAAACTCTTTCACTTTCGTATTCTCTGTCACGCACAAGGAAATTAGCTATCCACGACGCTTTGTCAATCAGCTTCGTCGTTTTATAAAACCCAACACTTGAACAGTAGAATATAAACAGAAGATAATTAATCCAGTTTAATACAGAATGGCTCTTTTCGACGTGAGCGGTTTTAAAGATTATTCTGAGCTCCGCAGGCAGATTCATCCCGGGGGGAAGACGCACCTCGTCGACCGGACCAACCACTACAATTTCGGGGCCAAAACCCAGGAGTTTGCAGTTCCTCTGGGTGTAGATGTGAGTACCGTGAGTTTTGGTTGGAAAGTAATATATTGTATTTATACACCAGCATGACGTGTCAGACGCGGCGTGGGTCAACTTGTTTTACGCGTCTGTGGTTTTCAGTGTTTGGTGCGTGTTTGCTTCCTGACATACAATATGCATTTATCTTAATTATCAAAAGTTACTGTCAAAGAATATAAAGTTATGATGGATATCCCAGTCTCATGTTCACACACACACACACACACACACACTGCTGTTACACATCCTTCAGACGCCTTCTCTCATTTCCTTTTAGCCGTCGGGGTTCATCAGGTCCTGCAGCCGTGACGGAGGTGTGTGTATAGAACTGAACCACGGTACGACCACTCTGGCCTTCAAGTTCAGACATGGAGTCATCGTGGCTGTGGACTCCAGAGCATCAGCTGGACGTTACTTAGGTAAATACACACATCTGGTAAAGTGTGCAAATGTGTTTTCTGTCTTTCACATATGAAAAGGGTGAGAAAAGCCTGGCAGGTATTAGCTTCTGTAAATAAAAGACAGTTGGCAGATAATGACAGGACCCAGTTGGCCACATTCCCTGCCCCCATCAAAAATACCCCCTGATCACGCAAGGAACAAAGGTCTCAACCAGGTGTGGAGCTCTGACATGTCAAATTTAGAGAGCATGTACTGAATATCACAAAGTTGAAATAAGACAAATGTGACAAAAGTGCTGCCACTCTGCTGCTTCATACTGTTGAGACTCAAAACCTCAAGATTCATTTGTCATTATGCAAGACAAGATTGCACACTGGTATTTCTGTTGTAATAATAATAAGATGTAAGGTACGCACACAAAATCATATAAGGACCAGCTTCAAGGCTGTAACAAAAGAGGGAGATGTGTGCAGAACAATATAATAACAACATTAAACTTTTTTATTATTCTTTTTTATTTTGCCAGTTGGCAGCAGAGTCACAGATGTGTCCGGGGTGGATGTTGTCTTCTCGTGTCCTTTGGGTTCTGCACAGAAGCTTCACCTTAATGAAATCACTCATGCTCGACAGATGGGTGCCTGTGATGCTCTGGATTATAATTTCTGTTAATAAGATAAATGTCTCTGTTCTATTCACAGCGTCTAACGACGTCAACAAGGTCATAGAGATCAACCCCTACCTGCTGGGCACCATGTCAGGCAGCGCTGCAGACTGCCAGTACTGGGAGAGACTGCTGGCCAAAGAATGCAGGTCTGTCATGCAGTATTTTTTAATATTGGTCCCATTGTCTGTCAAACTTAGTTTTTTTTAATTATTCAGCTTGGTTTTCATCCTTGTATCTGTGGGTTTGGTGATGTATTGCATACAGGTAGTTTGTAATTTGGATGCATATCCAAGTGATTTATTATCAATCAGAAGGAAAAAAAAACTAGACACACACT
Organism: Sparidentex hasta; assembly: GCA_030272975.1. NCBI lineage: Eukaryota > Metazoa > Chordata > Actinopteri > Spariformes > Sparidae > Sparidentex > Sparidentex hasta. Next base: position 11,038 of record JARJLU010019205.1, on the reverse strand, counting down.
GTGAATTAGTTTGTTTTATTTGAACGATGGTGAGAGGTTCATGTGACTGCACAGTGAGGAGTTCCTAGGTTCAAACTCCACATTGGCCAGTTACTATAACTAGTCATTGTAACTTACAACTAATCAAAACCTAATTTTAAAACATAAGAATACAATTGTTTACGATAATGAGTGATGTCGATTCACAGCACTTTACACTCATTTTATCACAGATTTTTTTTTTTTTATAAAATAATACATAAAATATCCAAATATAATTCAGTTAGAAATTAAGTATCAGAAGTCAGTGTTCTTATAAATGCAGGAGGCTGCCAACACAGAAAAAAACAGTATTGTTATTGTGCTGTCAGGCTACAAGTTTAGGACAACCTGGTAACATGCTGGGCTGATTAATTTGTTAATGGATTTCCACACGAATTGATTGATATCGTCTTTTATTATTATTTAATTCAGGCTGTACAGGCTGAGGAACAACCACAGGATCTCTGTTGCTGCTGCCTCCAAGCTGCTGTCCAACATGATGCTGGGTTACAGAGGTATGGGCCTCTCTATGGGCAGCATGATCTGTGGATGGGACAAAGAGGTGAGCCGTGGCTGTGTTTGGGGACAAGAAGTCACTTTACTTGTGTTATTATGGCCTTTGTCAGAAATATTACGATATATCTCAAAATGTACGCATTAAAGTATAACTCCTTTAACTAGTCAGGTAGATACTAAGACGATGAAAGTTTACACTAAAGGATGGAGCAGCTCATTAAATCTGAAACATTACCCAAAAAGACAGTAGTAATGTCACACCTTAAAATGGAAGTAGTTTGGTGTTATTATCACAAAGGTGCCCTGTGAACGACTGTGTTCTCCACCAGGGTCCTGGTCTGTACTACGTGGACGATAACGGGACGCGTCTCTCTGGCCGTATGTTCTCCACCGGCTGTGGTAACAGTTACGCCTACGGTGTGGTGGACAGCGGTTACCGGGAGGACATGACGGTGGAGGAGGCGTATGAGCTGGGCCGTCGGGGCATCGCTCACGCTACACACAGGGATGCTTATTCTGGAGGAGTGGTGAACAGTGAGTGCAGTTTATTTCTTGTATCTCTCTCTAAAATATTATTTTTGGTCACACCAGTAATTGGTTGTCCTACATGACTTGTGCTGAAGCATCATCATGATGCTAACATTTATGTTTTATTGGAATATTGCAATAAGATTCAGATGGATGTCCATGAAATTTGGTTGAGATGTTCACGTTCCCCTCAGGATGATTTGTATTATTATGTTGTTCCTCTAACTGTCACAGTCATCAAACCTTCAAAACCAAGAACAGTTACATAATCTTCAACGGCACTTTGTGTTTAGTGGTAATTATATATGTATTATTAGTTTTATTTGAACCCCTTGAGATGCATTATGTCATGGTCAAGCGGGTCCTTAGACACACTCAGAACATCGAATTAACAGACATTTAATCAAAATAAATACATAAATAATAGTAATGATAATAAAATGAAATAATTCCAAAAAACAATCAACATTATAATCTTAACACATACAGCCTCTCTGACAACAACAAACCATACGTGTCTCAACAAACAAACAAACAAATAAACAAAAGCGTTCTATCATAACAAAAAGAAAAACTAAAGTGGGCTTTGGGATAAACCACTTCCTGTCTCTCTCTCTTCTTCATTTCCTGTCATGTTCAAATAAAAACACAACATGCACAACAAATAAATACACTGATCAAAGACTGTGTGTATTTGTGTTCATGTCTGTTTTGTTTGTGTGTTTGTCTCAGTGTACCACATGCAGGAGGACGGCTGGATAAAGGTGTGTAAGGAGGACGTGTCAGAGCTGATCCACCGCTACAGGAAGGGAATGTTCTGATTCTGACCCGTCAGCCTCAGCTCTCTGAACATGGTCCAATGATTTGTGTCTTTGCAAAGTGAAATTTCACATTTGTGAAATGAATGAATCTCTTTGTCTCACAGCAGAGTGTAGAGTGTAGGGACCAGAGAAAGTCTGTGTCTGATTTTAGAATGAAATTGGATTGTAAGATTTTACGATCATACTAACAACTATTTTTTTTTCTGCATATGAACCTGAACTTTGCAGGATCTATTTGTCATTGTTAAGTTGTTCAGATGTTGGTTTGGTTACTGTTAGTTGTATTATGTAAAATTGATACTCTACATGGTTCAGTGTGGTAATTTGTGGTTTGTTGACATCCTGTTGAGATCTTACAACACAGAGATCCAAATAAAGACTGTTGTTCAGCTCACTGCTTGTTCCTGTAGTCACTTACCTGAACTGATACATGATGTTACATTTTGATATAAAATGTCAGGTAAAACAGTCATTAGACTAAGTATGTTGCTGAATCAAGAAGAATTAGATCTTTTTTAAAGAAAGTAAAACATTCCCAGCCACTCATAAAAAACATGTGGATAATATTATTCACTTGTGTGATTGAGTCATCACACATTTTCAATGCTGGGTAAGTCTTTGTTTTAGTTTTTGTAAATATAAAAGTACAGTTCTCTTTATCTTTAGAGGACATGAAGAAGATCACATCATCTGATTGTTACAGATTGTTTTTATTATTTCTGGGCATCTTGTTAAACGTGACCATAATCATACAGGATGTGCCAAATCTTTTGTCCAGATGATAAAACAGCAAAAGTATATTTTACAAACATGAAGAATGGGTGATATCACTTAGTGTAAATTGAACTTTTGTATTTGTTTGTGTGGTTTGTTATACATGTCTAGATTAAAAAATCAGGTAGCTGGTGATACAACATGATGAACATTTAACATAGAATATGAAACTCAACTGTGATGTCATCTGTAGCCACGCACAACTCAGTAACACAGGTTTGGCCCATGAAGGTATTTGTCTTCATTTTATAAAGCTGGTCAATCAACACGATCTCTAAACAGGATCTGTTGTTTTCTTGCCCTTAAATGAACCTTTGCAGGTATCAGAGGGCCATCAGTTCAATACTGTAAAAATCCAAGGATATTTTTGGCAACATGGCTACAAAATACTTACAAAATGTTACCAAAGCTTTGTTAGCGACATTATTAATAGTAAGTAAGTGCATCTCTTAGTTGCTTTTTCTACAGTATCATTAACCAGCAGCACATGACATCTTGTTGGGCAAAGAAGAGCTTATTTCAAAGAGCCACAGAACTGATATTTTTGGGCAACTGATGACGTATCAGTTGCCAGGCAGATTTCAGTGCAACAGGTTTATCAAGGGGAAACCAAATGACCAGACTGAACCACGAGTCTGGAAACATGCAGTGTGACTGTGAGCTGAGTGAAACCTATACACACACTCTTTACAATAGTCAGTAATTGGAAATAGAAATGTTTTTACTCTATTTCTCTGTAATTTACGTAATAAAATACGTAAAAATATGTAATATAAAATATTTTTATTTCAAGACTTTTCTGGTCAGAGGGAGCAACAAAGTAATGCAGAATGAATTTACCAAAAGGGTCTCCAATTATGAAAATCATGATTTTCATGTGAAAACTCACAACTACAAATAAAAAAAAAATCCTTTAATTATCTATAAAGCGAAATAATTAACTTGTTGTTACTTCTTTAACTTCATTACCTCCAGGTCTGAGTCATGTTGATGAGTGAACATGTAATTGATATTAATTTAACTGTTTCATCTTTCACAGATGTGTAAAAATGAACTTTATATCTCAACACAAAAGGAGAAAAAACATTTGGAAAATTTGTGACTTTATTGAAAATCTAAAATACAGTGCAAAAGAATGAAACAGCAGAAAAACTTCATTTGACATTCATCTACTTAACCAAACAGGAAACAATTTTAAGCTTCGCTGTTCAACGTCTGTGTTAACAAAACTAAACTAAGCAAAAGTATTTCTCCATCATTGTGCTGAGAAGCTTTAAAAAAGCCCACAACCCTTTTCGAAAATCAGAAAAAAATCAATTATCTAATTCAAAAAAGATTAAAAGAGATTTTAAGAAACAAAAACAACATACTTTTATTTAATAAAAGAAAAAAAAACCCTCACATAAATTATTCACCCTGGCCCCCCGAGCCTGGTCTGAATCAAAATAAAGTCTTCAAATTCACTCATAAAGAAATATACAGGCAGCATATTTACACAGGTGGAAAATATATTTGGGCTGGCAACACTGATACAACCCGTCATTGTTTATGTATTTTCATGCTGTTGTTTATATCATCATGTGCATTTTCTGGAAATTAAAACAGGAAACCATTTAGACATGTTGTCTTAACCAGATCAAATTAAATAAAAATCCAGATAATTCACAATAGTGATAAAAAACATATTATTTTTCCCTTCCAAAGCATCCTGCTGATCCTCACAGTGAACTGGAGTCACCAGGAGTAAAACAGATGCAGGTTAATTTAGGATGTCCATTTTTTGCAGCATGTTTTTGGTTGTTGCTGATTGATTTGCACTTTTGCCACCAGTGATCTGATACAACCAGAGAAACAAATAATGGCTTTTTTAGTATAAATAGTAAAGACAACTCTCTCCTGGTTGATAAATATCTGTTATCTCAAGGTATATATTGTGTTGCCAGGCCCAAGTAGATTAATATATATGAAGATGTGACTGCACGTACTGGGATGTGTGAAAATATTTACATTTAAATTTGTATTACCAATAATGATTTTCCCAGAAGACCCCAACACCAGAGGTATTAAACTAAGTATTTTTTGTTTAAAATCTTCAGATTGATTGTGTACGCATGCAGAGAGCTGTGATGATTTATCTTTTATATAAATATATCAATATTCTCATTTCATTTGCCAACATCTTAGTCTTTTCAAACAAAATTCCACTTTTTATTTGAGACCAAATGATCAAAATGATTGAATGTCACCATTTATAGTAATTGTATTTTTTTTAAACACTTGTCAACTGATTTTTGTTTTTTTGTTTTCTTTGTATTACAATCAATAAGCATCTACTGATAGATTTCCAACCCTGATTTAGTTTATAACTTCATTCATATCCAATGAACTCCCAGTTTATGGAGAGGAATGTGGTGACATCGCTTCTTGTTCCAGTGCAGAATTTATTCATAAACCTAAAGAGACAAAAGGAAAAACATTACAAAAAATACATAAATGAAAATTCCACAACAAATCCACACATTTTAAGACTCATTTACACCTTAAATATCCATGATTCAATTATAATGTTAACATTTAGTTGTATAACATTTACCTGCTATGTTTCTGAAGTGTAAGTTGTTTATTTAAATCTGGTTCATCAACAAATGATTTTCTGAATGTTGATGTTTGAGTTTTTAATATTACACTTCATCCGACCTGCTGATGTATTAACTTTATACTAAACAGTTTCATTTTTCATGTTAAATCAATTGATAGTCAAAGATTTTCTTTATCACACCAAAGCGTCAAATAAATGTTTCAGTAAATAAACAGTCTCAGAAAGTTATTTTACACATAGTTCAGTACAGCTTTATTTAACAACAGGAGTCTGAATTAATGTCAATATGAAACAACTCACTGTGTTCAGGTTGGTGTGTTTGTCATTTAGGCTTGTGGGTTCAGTTGCTCCATCACCTCAGGGTTGCTCACAGCTGTAAGGTCAGAAACACAATGTTAGACTAAATCCTGCTGTTTTTTACAAACAGCAGACACTGCAAGAAAAGTTATTTAACAAAATAAAGAAACTCCAAATCTACAATATCAAGTCAGAGGAAAAACAGTAGAAGCAAGTGATACTTACGAGATGGGGGGCGTTTGACTGAAATAAAAAGGAATTAGAAAAATTATTCATGTGTTACAGTCGAAAATGCCAGACTTTTGTAAGAATCCCCTCTGGACAATTGATAAATCCATTCTACTACCACTTTTTTTTTTTTTTTTTTTTTTTTTTTGGATTATATATTTTCTTCAACATTGTAATATAATCATACTGTAATGAAACTGTGGCTATGAGCACTTTTGCAATAAAAGCATCCTCTCAAAGTTTAAAATTAAAATGATGAAAAACGACTATTTTGTTCTCTCACCACTCTTCTTCTTATAAATGAAGAATCCAATTCCAGCGATGACAGCAACAAGAATGACCACTGCAGCGATGATGATGACAGTCACGGTGAGGTTCCCTGTTGAGCAGAAAACAACAAAAATAGTCTCAACCTGTTCAGATGAAGCAGGTTAGAGGAGAAGAACATGAAGCCAACCAGACATCAAACCTGTACACAGACACTGTGGTCATTTGTCCTGCTGTTATCTTTGATTTTTATTTCCATGTGTCAGTTCATAATTAATGTATCATGCTTATTTATCTTCGGCTAGCTTTGCTGTCTTTGTTTAGCTTTGTGTTGCGTCTTATATGTTTTTTGGTGCAATGGCAGCTTCAGACTGTCATGATCAAGCTACTTTTTGACTGTCAAAAAATAATTTTTATTTTTAAAATGATTCTAAAATATTTTACTGATCCTCTTAAACTGACCGGCACTTAAATCAACACAGAGCCTTTAATCTCTGAACTGTGGTTACACAATAAAAACGTCTACACGTGGTACTACAATAGATTTACAAGGTGGTAGACAGCTTATTTCAAAATGTAAACGGCAAACAGAAATACATCGTTTAGTTTGTTTCATTAATGACACTGTTCTCTGTTAATCCAATAAAAAAATGTAAATGAGGATAACATTTGCTGATATCCTTTAAGAGTCCAGAGGTGAACATGGGCTTTGGTTTTATGTTAGTCTGAGTCTTCTAGATTCAAGAAACTGTAAATAAAACAACACAAGGAAAAAAAACTTCGAAATGCAGGACTGTTACAGTAAAATAAATGTGTTAAACAGTCTTACCTTCGTTGGTCTTGATCACAGCTTTGTCCAGTTTGGTGATGATGTCCTTGTTCACACCAGCGAGCTGAAACACACAGTCGTACTTCTTCCAGTCTTCAGGTTTCACTGATGAAAGTTTCAGGTCAACACTCATCTGGAAGGTTCCATCGTGGTTGGGGAGGATCTCTCCGTGGTCCACCTCCTCATGAAGCTCCTCTCCATCTTTCCTCCAGACGAGTGAGGCTCTGTGAGGGTAGAAACCTGTAGCGAGGCAGCTGACTGGAGAGGAGGGAGTCTTCTGGAGGAGAGACACTGAGGGAAGCTCTGGGGAGGAAAGAGAGACAGTTTATAGGTTCTTTATTAGTATTTACTGGATATTAATTATTATTCCTGGTTGATGGAATATGTTTAAAATGCTTTGGAAACAAAATAAAAAATGTGAACAAGTTACAAGAAGGGAGAGACAGAGGGATGAGAAAATGGGGTGAGACATTAAAAAGGGAGGAGGAGAGTGAAAGACTGAGATGGACAGAAACAGAGAAAATGGAGGTAAAGAGAAATGTGTGTAAACTAAGACAAAGTGTGTCTCTGCATGTTAGTATATATCAATTGTGATGTGACTGTTGGTTAGAAACAGACGAGAAATTTGAAGATTGTTGTGTCCATTTAACTACATCAGGTCATGTGATTCTACCTGTTCTCAGCAGAACGCTCCTCCCATAGTCCACATACTTCTTCACCCACTCAGGACAAATCTGGGTGAGGTAGTTTTTTGTTTGTTCTTTATCAGCTCTGTCATTATCCCACTTGTGTTTGGTGATGACAGCCTGTTGTTTTGGAGCGATCCATGTCAGTGTCTTCAGGTCAAAAGAAATGAAGTCTTCTCCATCATAACCATCCTGGAAAAATCCATTAACCTCTCCAGTCTCATCATCCCACTCACAGCCGTACATCCTCTGGTTAATGTGGACACCTGAGACAGAAACAGAGAGGACATTAAACCAGAGTGAGATCACAGCTCAGTCATCTATCATCAGCTGATATCACATCTTCACCACAGAGACACACTGATCCACAGACACCACAACACCAGGATCTACACCTCCTGCTCTTATTGGCTGGATGGAAGCCGCTCACAGCCAATCATCATCTGGACAGTGTGGACGTCTTTAGAGAGAGAGACAGAGAGGCTGCTGGGAAACAGAGTGAGATCCTGACACAGTTCATATCCTCTGTTTCACCACAGAGACACACTGACTCCACTGAGACCAACAGTTCATCTCCACTGTTGAAGGTGGAGTGGCTTCATGTCTCCACACACACACACACACACACTGAGGTGGAGTCCTGACCAGCAGATTAAACCTGATCCTGGACTGAACATTAGACCCACTGAGACCCTGCAGCCAGTGGATCAGTCCAACAACATCCTCCTCCTGTGAGAAACTACAGACTCGACGGTCCTGAAGCTGCTCTAGAAGCTTCACTGAAGGAGAGTTTCAGTCCAGGATGAGTCTCTAGACTCCAGCTGCTCAGCCAGGACAGTGTGTCCTGTTCAGCTCTGTGTTACTACAACTGGTCAGGATGAGCCGACACCATCGGGACCATTATGGAGACTGGGAGGCAGTCTGTGCGTCCTGATTGGTCCATCCATCAGTCAATCACTCAGTACAACCAACAGCTGTTTCCACCTGCAGATGTTGGTTTGATGCTGCTGATGTGACGGACCAACACACTGTGGTCAGTACAGTAGAGTTAATCTGATCTAATCTGGAGTTAAACTTTATATTTAACACTGAAATTAATTCTTCTCATCATTATTTATTCTTTTTTGATCAATTGATTAACATTTACTTGTTTTAAAAAGTGAGGAAATTATGAAAAATGTCCATCAAGTTCTCAGAGCCAAAAGGTGAAATCTTTAAATGTCTTCCTCTATATTATGGGATAGACAGACTGTGTGTCAGTACAGAGGAGTTAATATAATATAATCTGGAGTTATATTTTATATTTAACACTGAAATTAATTCTTCTCATAATTATTCATTCTTTTTTGATGAGTTGTTAAACATTTACTTATTTTAAAAGTGAGAAAATGATGATAAATGTCCATCACAAGTTCTCAGAGCCAAAGGTGAACTCTCACACTACAGTAGATTTAATATAATATAATCTGTTATTACTACATATTTTTGGTTCAAACTAATATTTTTCTCATTATTGATTATGTAATGACTATTAGTTTGGTTAAAAGTTTTGTTTAGTAAAGACTAAAATCAACATTTGATTGTCAAAAATGTTTGTCAATACATTTTCTGTTGATCAACTAATCGATCTACTTCAGCACTACATTGTAGATCTACTATATATCTTGTATATGATGGGATGGACAGAAACACTGTGTCAGTGTAGTACAGCAGCATCCAGTAGTCTCAGTCTCAGTGATGTTTCTGTTCAGACTGACTGAGAGTTTATATAAGAAAAGCCAAACTACGTGTACTAACTAAAATACAAACAACACCCTTTGAGTAGAAAATGAAACATAAACAAACCTCCAGTTTGGTTGAAGCGCTGCTTTGCAACGTCAATGTTGCCTCTGAAGGCCTGCTGGTGACCCACCAACACCTGAGTCTGACTCTCCCAGTAGTCAGCTCTGTCTGCAGAGACTCTCCTCATCCAGTCCTGTTTGGGTTCTGCCTTCTTGGTGTTACTGTCATAGTGAAACATCTCAACCTCATTTACCAACCCAACAGCCACAAACTCTGGGAAGTTTGGGACTCCAGAAGATGCAGTGTAGAAATACTTCAGAGAGTGAGTCACTGTAAGAAAAAGTTAATCTCATGATTTCAGTTTCATAAATCACTGAACAATTTTATTTTCCTGCACACAGAATCAACATGAACTACAGCAGAATCAAGACGTCCTAATAATTACTGTTGTGTAGTCAATAAAGACAAACACAAACTTATAGATAAAGATTTAGTTTACTATGAAATAAATATCAAACAAGTCAACTGTTTATTCTATGCAGTTGTTTTCTTTTCTGTCACCGATAGAGAGCAGTTACAGTCCTCACTATCATATTAGTTTACACTTTTTTATATGATTTTTAAGTTTTCTGTTTCTGTTGCTTCAAATCTATTACCAGTCAAAAGATCAAACTCCTAAACTATACTGAGGCTAACACTGATCAGTATTTGGGAGAGGATCTTCTGTGAGCAGGACACACTGATCAGGATCAACGTTATAAATAAACTCTTCATCGCTCTCTGGTGGACAAACTTTGTTTCTCTGTTTATAAATGAGCTCAAACTTAGTTTGACATTTCTGTTCTTCATTACTTGTTATTTATATTATATTATTATATTTGTTACTTATAAGACGACATACAAACAGATACCAACACATCTGTAATAAGTTAATATTACATCAAATTAATGAAACAATACATAAATTATTTTAAAGACCCAAATCATTGGAAAGACAAATACATTTACAGCCATTTTCAGAAATAGCATGAGCGTCTCATCTAATAGGAACTAGAGGATAACTATAGTATTATATGATATTAATAATCAACAAGGGTCACAAACAGAATGTAAAATGAACTTCAAGATGGACGTCCTGTCAGCGCCTAACGATCATCAACCAGGAAATCCTCCTGAACTAAAACATCGCAGACTAATCTGAACTCACCAGCCGCCGCGTCATGTAGAGCTGCTCCCAGGAGAGCCAGAAACACCAAGAACTTCATGGCTGCTGAAGCTTTGATAGACTAATATGATTCTGTGTTTAGATCTAGCTGTGAATACAGAATCATATTAGTCTATCACACTGTCTCCTCTCCGAGCTCCAGAGGTGAAATGAGGGAAAAACACCGAGGCGTCACGTCAACCTCAATCTGAGCAAATTAGAATTGAGCCTGAGCACGACGTCACTTATAACTGGGTAAATCTGACCCGCTGAGGTTGTAAAGCGAAAGTAAGATGATCTTCTTGTATCCTGTGTGAAAGGATGAGCTTTGTTCGCATATGAAGGAGGATTAAACCTCCTGCTGCTCACATCTCCTGTCATGTTGTGCAGCTTGATGTGATGTAATGTGCAGAAATGTGTGAATGTTGTGGGAGGTCAGAGGTCACTGTCAGCTGCAGGTCACACACTCTGGAGTCTGTGTGGATG